>JAUZNK010052397.1:5699-15776 GCA_035046665.1 Euphysa ruthae
TTAGCTGGTATAAAAACAGTGAGAAAATATCATTGAAAGAATAGATTTAGCATGAAAGTTAACAGAGTTAAAACCTAAGTACCAAATTATGTTTTGGGTTTGATACATTCAAATTACAATATGTTCAAGATCACATTGAGAAATTTTGTGACTTAACTAAATTAACCAGTTCACTAAATTAATTTTATGAATGATTGTGTAGAATTTTAAAAATCTAACCGACAGTCCTTATATTAATACATACATCAAATTATAAATCAAACCGACAGTCCTTATATTAATACAGCAAATTATAAATCTAACTGATAGTCCTTATATTTTTACAGCAAACACAATCTAGTTTAAACGAATTCTAATCAATAAATATTTCAAATATACTAAGCCTTGAAAACAAAATAAAATTTAAAATAAAAAAAACCTTCCGTGAAGTAAACACATTGTATTAGGCCTACAAGCATTTCATCAATACATCATTTTTATTTTCACACAAACCAAGGTGTCCTTAAACATCTGTTTTGCATAACACAAGTGTTTTAAAAAAAAAAAATCTGGTTAATGAAAGATCTTATTTTTATATCCAATAATTTAAAATTTAAAAAGCAAAAGAATTTTATGAAACAATAAAACCTAGGTCGGTAAACTTGTTTGGTTATTCTAAACAGACATAAGACCATCACTGTCCTCATTAGCAATTAATAATTAAAAATCCACAACCAACAATTAATTTAACTATCAAAAAAATCTTTCACTCAAACGATATTCATATCATGAGGAGAAATAACCGTGTTGAATAAACATAATAAACCAACCCAAAAACACTGAGACAAGTTAAAATAGCCTATAAGGATAAAAAATATTTAAAATTTATACAAATTGTGTTATTAATCCATTTTTCAAAACTTTTGGCTTTTTCTCCACAGCTCATCAGCAGGTTTCTTTGCTTTACAAACAAGCCTCTCTAATTTCCTATTTTTAGATTCAAATAGAGATTTACTGATTAGTAAAAACAAAACAAAAATTAAAAAAAAAAAAATTTCAGAAAAGATGGAAATGGTTTGGTTGAGAATTTAATTCATAACATTTATCAATTGAGAACATAATTTTTTAACACAACTTACAAAATTTTTTGTTATTCATGAAGATTAATAAAAATAATAATAATAATATGAATTATATGTTGTAATTTTCATGGGTTTTTGCAAGTTTTTCACAAAGTTAAAGGACAAACACTTTTTATGCTTTTTTATCTTTAAAAAAAGGTCTAAAAAGCCTAACTCGAATTTTCAAAACATTGTTTTTAAATTTCTGTAAAACCAGCGCTGCTGGACCCAGACGAGAAAACTTGAGGTGTAATACAGTAAAAACCAGCCCTGCTGGACCCAGACGAAAAAACTTGAGGTGTAATACAGTAAAAAATAAGTTGGTTTTACTTCTATAGAGGAATGTGGTCAAACTGAATACAATCAAATCATATATAATTTGTGATAGACGCCCAAAATAAGGCCTTTTGGGGCCAAATTTACTAATTTTGGCTATGTCGCTAATCTATGCAAATGTAATTAATTATGAGAAACACAGAAACGGGTGTAACTTGTTTGGCAAAGTACAGAATGTCCTGAAACGAGAGAGTTCAAAGTACAGAATGACATGAAACGAGAGAGTTCAAAGTGCAGAATGACGTGAAAAGAGAGAGTTCAAAGAACAGAATGACGTGAAACGAGAGAGTTCAAAGTGCAGAATGATGTGAAACGAGAGAGTTCAAAGTACAGAATGACGTGAAACGAGAGAGTTCAAAGTACAGAATGACGTGAAACGAGAGAGTTCAAAGAACAGAATGACGTGAAACGAGAGAGTTCAAAGTGGAAGTGCATGAAACGACAATGATCAGTTAACAATATGTTTATGTTAAACAATATATTTATTTATTAGTAATGTTTTTTAGTATATCTAACATAAATATTTGTTTAAACATGATAGTTATAAATAGTTATAAATTTCATTGTGAATGAAAGAGATAATATCGCTTTATTCCATAATACATGGTGTTTTCAATACCACCTGCAAATAATTTCATATGTTCTTGTTATTAGCTTTTAAGCCTCTTCTGAAAAGTTTCCCTGGCCAAAACTCATCACTTCTGCTGAATGGTGAAAAGTCCATCACAAAGGTTTATCTTAATTCTGGTCACAAAGTTCTTTAAATTTAGCCAAGTCAACTTAACAAGAGAATGAAACAATTAACAGCACTGTCGACAACTGAGGATATAAAAGATGAAGGTTATGCCAATGCTTTTCGTCTGCAAATTTTTCAAATGAATCGATTACCACCTCTAAGAAACGCCGCCTTCGTTGCCGTCTGTTTGTGGAAGTCCCACCTTATTTAAGGTAAAATCCTGTCTCACTATAAACGGCTTCAAGAACTTAAAAATCATTAAAATAAATCTTATTTCAATCTATTAGGTTGAAAGTGAGATAAATGTTGGTTTAGACCTTAAAATCAGTGTGCCACTTTGTGTAAAAATGGACCAAACAATTCTCTGAAATTAACCAAAGTGAGAATAAATAACATCGCTTACCAATTCCATTAGCCTCTCCATCTGGATTAGCAAGCCAATCCTTTGCAAACTTCATTTTCTCTTGCAATCGATGCCGTGCCTTTCTCATTAAGTTTCCAGGATCTTCAATATCATACTCATCGTCAACTTTCAACTGCAACACACGCATAATCTCAATTATGCCATCACTAATTTTCGTAATAATGTAGTTACGGTTCTCACGTGCTTCAACTTTACCTTCTAAATACAATATTTTTGTTGTTAATGACAAGAGTTGGCATTTTTATTGAGTAGCAGGTGGATATGCTCTACATAAATTTCAATCTACAATCATGGACAAAATATTATGACACTTATACGCAATTAGGACACCTTGATAAATGAAAAAATTACCACAAGCAATTAAAAATACGGATACACCGCCCTTGGTGCACTCAACTGTAGGTTTACCTTTTGATTAATAGACTTATAGACTTCATAGAAATTAAAAAAAAAAAATTTTTTTCTATGTTAGAGTTATGGGATTAAAGTGACAAGTCCATACTAATTTGGGATTGCCATAATTTTTATGATTTTCATCTACAAAATCATTTTTACACCATGCGTCAAATGTGACTTTGTGCCAAAATCTGATAAAAGTCTAATACATTATGTCCAAGATTGTAGATATGGCCTGTTTCAAAATTAGCAAAAGGTCAGAAAATTGGTTTCCTACTTCTGTGAAGATAATGGGAGTTCTAGACAAATCCACTCACTTTATACACAATTTAAATAGCACTAGCAGAAAAAAAAAAAATTATTAAAGAGACTACGGAGATAGAGTTTTTGACATATAGTTCATTTCATGTTATTCCAGCATACAAACCTAAGAAAAGGTAAATAGAAAGTTAATCAAATGAGCTTTTAAAACAACCACTTAAAACGCTGGAAAGTTCCGCTTCTTGAATAACTAATTTTGACTTTTTTGAACTATTACTGACTAAATTTGGAGCATTCTCAAACCAAAAAATGATCTTTAAAATGATTTTTTAACATAATTATTAGTGGCCTTTTTATTCATGAAACTACAAGAAGTTTTAAAGAACTTCTAAAACTTTTTCAAAGTATATTTGAATCATGATAAATAATAAATCAGGGGCTGTGTTTTACTTGAGACTTATTCCCTTAAAAATAAATATTGCACTACTTTGTATCTCTTCCAATATTTTTATATTTTACTGTTTATTTTTAACAACTATACTAATATTAGGATAAGTAATACAGGATATACAGAATATATTACAGGATATAAAGACTGATGATAAAACACATAAAAAATCTAGTCATTTGTTAAACATTGTTAAGATCAGTAAAATACGTTCAATTAATATGACCTACTTCCATTTTCTATGGTAGCAATGAATGATTTCATTGAAGCAATGAGGAGAGGGATGTTTTCTTTCACACTCTTTTTATGCTTCTCCAGAAGATCTCTATGGTTCGCATGCGTAAGATCAGGTATACGGTTTTCAATTTTCTTGAACATATTTAGTGCCCCAGGGGAAAAATTTTTTACAAACGTTATACAATCAGGAAGTCCTTCGACTACTTCAGCAACTTGCACATAGTCTAACACAGCACGACAAGTAGCTAATATTTTACGAACTTCTCCGTCGTCAAACGTAAGAAGCAGCGCGGAAGTGCCATTCAAAATTCCTGGACAGGAAAAAAATCAAATCGTTTATTTAGAAGTTACGTTACGTTTAGCTAAATTAGTTCCGTGTGGCTCTTAAAAAAATCTAGAAAACTTTCACTAGAATCTAAATTATTTTAAAACAAAACAAAAAGACTGGGAATATTTTAGAATATTCTTAATAAAAACAAGATCTATTGTCACTGGATACACAAAAAAGATATTTAAAATTGGAAATAAAAAAAAAAAAAACACTAACTACTAATAGCCCATGGACATGAAACACTTTCAAAACACACTCTTTGAACAAAATTTAACATTTCAAAGCATGAAAACCATGGAAACGATGAAACCATGGAAACCGGCCCAAAAAATTTTTTTAAATGGCCAACAAGCAAAAATTATCAGAAAGATTATTTCTTAGCAATATTTAAAAAAAATTTCTTCATCGCGAACAAAATTTTTTTTCAGGTGGTCAATGTATGGTCATAAATGGTCAAAAGATGGTCAAAAGATTTTTTTAAAAAAGAAAAGTAATAAAATAATTTTTATGAAACTTTAAAGCGGTTTCCGAGGCTGGTAGGACAGATTTTAAAGTCTTTTAACTTTGCATGCATAAAAAAAAACCTTTCCAATGGGCTGATTTGAAAATTAGGATAAAAAAAGTCCTTCAGCATGATAAGAGATATGTAATTCCTATTAGCTTTGTTAACGTGTACCATTAATATTTATAATGAAAATCTTATATTGTAAAATTAAAAATTTGTTAGTATCTCCTACAATCATTTAAATTAAATCATGACCTTTACTTTTTAAAGAATAGCTTAGCTTCTAAAATGCTTGCTTATCAAACAGAGCTTTGCCATAAAAAAATAGAGGCACTCAAGCATACATCTTTTTTCATGAACCTAACTACTAAAAAGCTAATCAACATTGTTAGTTACACTTTACCGTCGATGAGTAACTGAAAATACATTGCTACCTTATAAAAGATAAAAGTTTTTAATTAAAATATTTTAATATGTTGCTTGTTTTGCTTTCGTAGAGTTTTAAAACTGATGATTTTAATGCTGAAATCGACAATAACTATATATCTGCAAAAAATAACAAAACATATGACAAAGTAAAATCAGAAGCAATCAAAGTAATGAAAACATAAACTTTAAAAATTCTGAAAACTGATCTTGCAACAAGTGAATTTCAATTATACTACATTCAGGGGCTATTTCAAGCTTCTTTTAATGTGAGTTACCCAATTTATATAATCTTGGTGAGATATGTGATCCTTTAAGTATAATGCCGTTTAGAAAATGATGTTGAATTTAATATAAATATTTAATATAAATATAAATATTTAATATAAATATTTAATATAAATATTTGATTAAATGTGATATAAAAAAATTATAAAAATATAATCTAAAAATTTCTTCCAACAAAAAAAAAAAAAGATGTAAAAAAGTTGTTTCGTTAACATCTTTCAGATAAAACATGATCTAAAAATAATAGAATTTTTTAAAACAACTTGATTTGACAAAACAACAATTTGTAAAAAAGTATGAAAATCAAATCAAACAATCAATAATTAAATCATTTAAAACATAATTACCTTCATTAAAACATAATTAACACATAATTAACTTAATTAAAACACAATTAACACATAATTAACAAATAATTAACTTAATTAAAACATAATTAATTTAATTAAAACATAATCAAATTAACACATAGAAGGATATTTTTAATTAGTTTTATTTTCATTCTGATCGTTTTCTAACCTCTTGCAAAATCTTGTTATTTTAAGGGAAAGCAAAATAATTTTAGAATTTCCTTTTTTTAAAGTATATGAACACAACAAGAAGAATGATTTTAAGTACGTCTTAGGAACACACTCGAGCCTGTATCTGGGCTGTATCCGCGCTTATAATATTACTATTATTTATTACTTGGGCAATATTACATTTATGATTACATCGCAAATAACACGAGTCAATTCTTCAACTATTAAGCGAAATCAACGTACCTCTTGATCCATCCAAGAGAAGTTTTCTCCCTTTGCTTGAATACGGATCATCCTTCAGTGCAGTTGACGCCTCCACCAATGCTACAGAAGCCTCCTCCACCTTTGTAAATGCCACAGACATTTCTTTTTTCAGTATTTCATCTTTGCTAGATTGCGCTGTTGTCTTGCCTACCTATAAAAACATCAATGATAACTTCAAAAAGTTTGAAAAACTTGCTAACTCCAATTTCAACCATGACCAACCAGATATTAATATTTCTAGATAAAACATATTTATATTAAATTATATTTATATTTATATTAAATTAAATTTTGTTGTAATTTGTATTTATATTAAAATATAAAAGATTTCATCTCAACATTTATTAATAATGGCTTTCTTTTTCAAAGCACTCTTTTCTTCTTAAGTGTATCTAAACGCACATTAAAATAAACAATTTTAAACATATTTGAAATTAAAAATTAGAAAACACTAAAACAAAAAAAGGGCTTTAGTGACTAACAGACTCCTGAAGATTTTTATGAAAAATCTAGAAATAAAAATGACAAGGTATACTTTTTTAACAAATTAAAAAAAAGTCAATAACAGCTCAAACACATCAATTAAAGTCTGAACTGATAAAATGTTTTCACCATACTGAGAATCAATTAAAGTCTGAACAGATAACATGTTAAAAATTTGTTTTTTGAGTCATAAATCAAGTTTCAGATTGAGAAATTTTGGTAGTTGAAAAGATTCTGTTTACGTTATGCTATGTTACCTTATGTTACGTTACCTTATGTTACGTTACCTTATGTTACGTTACCTTATAGTCCTAACTTCATGCAAAATTTGAAAAAAAAAATTAATCAATAGCTGATCATAACATTTAAAAAATGCTGATTATAATACCTAAAAATGTTTGTTATTTTTCTATACTTATGACCTAAAACTTTTGTGTAGAAACTCACAAAAAACTAATGAGCAGCTACTGAGAAAATTTTACAGCAGTCCGTTGGTTTCCCAAAAGTCCAGAAATCAACATTTCTTAAATTATATCACTTACATTTTTTTTTGTGCTAACAAGGATATCAAAAAATAAAATTTAACAACCTTTTACTTTTTTCCTGGAGTTCCCTATTAAATAAAGTATAATTACAGGCACAAAATTCTGTCCCTTTCTCCTTCATAAATTTTGCTCAATATGTCTGCAATGCAAAGGCGAAAAATTAAGTCTAACACTAAATTTTGAAAATATGTTAGCCAAAACCTGTAATAAAATTTAACTGACAGCTACTTTACAACCAACTGCTTGCAGCAGATAATATAGCATGGATCGCTGGAAAAAGTACTGCAGGCACTTACCATTACAAGATTGTTTACAGCAGCGCTAACAGCAGTAACAGGCACCGTGAGATCAGGTATTGCACCACCTTGTTCCCCAGTCTCATGATATATCACCAGCTGTCCAACCTAAAAAAAATTTAATTATATTACACAGTTTCTAATTTTTTTTTTAAACAGAATATGGCAAATAAGAGTTTGATGTCAAACCCAAGCAATTCACTTGGTTACGGGGATGTTGAACAGCAAGTCTCTCGGTGTTCGGTTGATCGGCAATGAAGTTAAAGATCAGGCCATGCCGTACCAAACAACCTCCTGAGTAGTTAATAGCTCATGTGAAGTTAATTAATATAAGTTTAAAAGTATTTGTGTTTACCCATACAAGTTTTAAATATGATAATTATTCCTGAAACTGATTGCTGCAAAAATGGTAGAAGTGAAATCTACTTGTCGATGATCAGTTAAATATATCTAAAACTTTAACAGTCTACTATTTTTTAAGTTGTGGGTGCTTAATTTTCAAAAAATTTTGTGGTGGTTGGTTTTAAATGTCCAATGATTTAAAAAAAAAAAAATGAGTAATTTTATTATTTTCAAAAAACACTTCAATTATGTCAGGGACATTTTCAGTCCGTAAGTCGTTTGACGTAATGTTTCGTCACAGACATTTTAGTTCCATTTTTAGTCAACTTAATATTATGTCAATGACTGTTAAAGGGTATATCAATTAATTATAAATATTTTAAAATAATTTATTTTAACATTTTAAATATTTAAATATTTTTTTTTTAAGTAATAAATTGACATGACCTATTAAACACTCAGGTAAAGTTAATCCACTCTACGCAAGCGCGAGCGATCGCTTGGGATTCATGGTAAGGCCTGAAAGATTATTATTATGAAAGAAACAATGGCAATACTTTCTTATTAGACTTTTTATACTGTCACAACAATACGTCCTCATCTTTATTATTACTTGCCTTCATAGCAAACAACTAAATTAGACTAATGAACAAAGATAATATTGAATCCAGCATTCAATATTATCTATGGGCCAAATATTGTTGAGCCTTAAAAGGAAATAAATGGAACATCCCAAATAATATTGCTGTTAAACAGAAATTTGATGCATTTTGCAATCGGGATAGAGAGACTCTTTAAAACACAATTTTCGTGTATGAGATAGGGTGTTTATTTGTTAACAGAAAATTAGTGTTCATAATAAAATGACTCTTTTAACTTTATCAATGTTATTATCAAATTTAAAGCAGAAGAATTAGCTAGTCTGGGTCACAAGCTAACATCAAATGGAGTTGAACCAGATGAAGAGAAATTAAGAAGCATAAATGGGTTACCTGAAGATAAGAAAGGTATTCAACGATTATTGGGTTTGGTGAACTATGTTGGTAAGTTTATTCCAAACTTGTCAGAAATCACAGCACCTTTGAGAAATTTGATGGTGAAAAATGTTAGTTGGCAATAGGGAAACGAACAAGATGTTGCCTTCAGAAAAATCAAAGACATATTGGTATCAAAAAGATGCTTGGTATATTATGATGTAAAGAAACCAGTGATGATGGAAGTAGATGTCTACGCTTCAAAGTCGCTGATACCAACACAGAAAAAATATGCAACAATTGAAAAAGAAATGTTAGCTGTTGTATTTGGTTGTGAGAGGTTTCAGCAATACATTTATGGGAAGAAAGTGCAAATTGAAAGCGATCACAAGTCACTAGAATCCATCGTGAAAAAAGCATTGCAAAACACACCACCTCGTTTGCAGAGAATGTTACTGACTTTACAGAAGTACGACATTGAATTGAAGTATTTAGCAGGAAAAGATAACATATTGGCAGACACTTTATCACATGCAAGTCTAGAAGAAACAACAGCAGATATAGCAGAAGATGAATTAGAAGCACAAGTTCATATGGCTTATGAAAATGTTCCAGCAACAAATACAAAGATGAAGGAAACTCGAGAAGAAACAGCAAAAGATTCCTGTCTAATGAAGATTGCCAGATATGTCAATGAAGGATGGCCTGCAAACAGAGATCAAGTTACAGCAGATATAAAGCCGCATTGGTCATTCAAAGAAAAATTATCAATGATAAATGAAGTACTGTTTAAAGGTGAAAGATTGATTATTCCATCAACAATGAGAAAAGCCATGTTGAAGCAACTGCATCAAGCACATATGGGGATAGAGAAGACCATATGGAGAAGCACGAGCTTCAATATTCACAGATCAACCGTCAAATAGAAGAGGTATGCAGCACCTGCTTACACAATCAGAAGAAACAGCCATGTGAACCAACGATGCCTAGTGATGTACCACATTATTCGTTTCAAATGGTCAGATCGGATTTATTTCACTGGAACGAACAAGACTTTGTACTTGTGGTGGACTAATACAGCAGATATTGGGAAATTGAGAAGCTACGTAAGAAATATGCAGCAACAACAATCAAAAAGATCAAGAGTATTTCCTCAAGAACAGG
>JAUZNK010052408.1:0-15774 GCA_035046665.1 Euphysa ruthae
ATGTTGTGGCATTTGTAAAATGAGATTGTGAGAAGGCGTTCACAGAAGATATATGAGGTACATAAGCACCAAAGCGATCTTTTTTTATTAAACCCGTCTTAATCTGTTACTTCTCTTTAATTAAAGTTTGATAGTTCAAACACATATAAAGTTTAAACATAATGCATGTATTAAATTATTATCTTATGCCGTTCAAAATTTAAATATTCAATTTGTGTATTTGCTAACAGAAGTACAATTTAAATTCCTTTTTCTTAAATTAAAAATTTTATAAACGCAACATATTCAAAATCAAATAAAAAAATTGACAATTAAAATTTTTTGAATATCAAGTTAGAATTGTGGAATATAATAAAATTTTAAAAACGCCATTTCAAGTTAGGAATAAAAGTCACGAAGCTAAAACCTGTTAACTCACAAAAGTCAAACGAGTTTTTACTCGGCACATGTTGAAGTAACGGCTATAATAGCATCTATGCTGTAAAGAATCTTAAAAAGTTTCTCACTTGAGGCTTGAATATTTATAATAACCGAGTTCTTGTATCGTTAGGGTGGGATTCCACTTTTCATGGTAAAAATTGAAACCGTCAACAACAATCTAGACGGTGAAGTTTTTATTAAAACCTATGTAGTGCGACTTCTAATAATATAAATGCTAATCTTTATGCTGGCTTTTAATATAATTACAGCTTAGCTACTTTAAGTTCAGAAAATTGAACCCAAATACAAAAATAGAGCCTGTTTGTTCAACCAATTTTTCGCATGTTTCAATAAACATTTAAAAGTCTGTTAAATCATTTCAATGTCACAACAACATTGTAAATGTATAAAGTTCTTTAAAAATTACTTTCAAATCCAAAAAACCTTTTCGAATTAATAAGAACTACATCTTTTATCGCATTTCATGTAAAGCTGAGTAGTGGTACAATTAACATTATTTGATTTAAACAACGAAATCCCTCATCAATTTCGGGAAAGAGGCAATGCTTTTTATTAATAAAACAAACTATCATCGATAACAAATCAGGACTCGTCGATCCTCGAACTAAAGAAACCAAACACTTTGTTTGCGAACATTAATCGTAAATCTAGCACACTGCAATAAGTTAGATAAATATCGTCCTTTACAATCCGCAGTTAGTTATTCCCTTTCAAGTTCATGAAAAGCCAACTTACTCTAACTAAATTACATAGATATATGATAATAGACAATAAATAAGTTTATTGTTTTTCTTTCATCGAGACTTCAGCGCAACTTCAATCTTGAAAACTGCGTAATTGACTCCGCAGTGGTAAGTGGTAAATGTACACTCATATAATAAATTAAAGATCCTGGATATTGTGACTAAACTTTTATCAATATAAGTGGTAAAATGTATATATAAAAATGTTATAATTAAGAAAACTTGACAAGGTTTTGCCAATTCTCCAAAAGTTCAAAGAATGTAAAAGTTAAGAATGAGAAATGAGTAAATGGTTTGTGATCATCTCAGTTGATGTTTATGTATGTTGATGTATATACTCCCTCACCCACCCTGAGGTGTTTATTAACTTCTATGATAAAAGTTTATGAGAAAGTACTCAAAACAATTCCTGGTTTAATGTTTTGTCATCAAATGTAGCATTAAAAGAAAACTTATAAAATTTAAAATTAAATCAATACACATAATACACTATATAAAATAGTGTGGTATAAACTCAACAACCAAGGAAAAAAACTTAAGATATTTAAAACCTGCCACAAACCTTTGATGCTCATTACCAGTACAAACGTTTTATCTAAGATTTAATTAAATTATGAAAAAGAAGATTTCATTAAAACAAATTTTCTTCTTAGTAACCTTTTTCGTATTTTTTAGTAAAAAATAGCAGGAAAATGTGGCTATTACAATAAACTTACTAGATCATAGTTTTTTCTGAGGTAAGGTCAATTTCACTATAATAAACTGCCAGCTGCATCTAAGCTTATAAGATCATAGCAATGTTAGGTGAAAATAATTTATATTAGGACCACATACCTTGAAGTTTTCAATTTAAATATCACAGAGGAGATTTATAAAGGATCTCACCTCAACCTAGCAGGTAGTAGAGTTAATACCTTATAGAATGGTGCTTGACCTGCAGTTTTATTGAGTTCATCGTATATTTGTAGTTGTTCCATTTATTTTATTTTCTATATAGATTTTTTGTGCATAATGAGTTTATAATTTCAAAAATTTAAGTTTTGAAAACAAACTGGTTTCTTTTATGTCGGACGCGTAATTTACTGTTGTTTGACGAAATTAACTGAAAAATAGATATGTATAGATTTTTGCAATATACAGTAAATAATTATAGTTTCTCCCACACTGCTGCTGCTATTTATTGCTTGGTAGTTAGTTATCTTAATAAAGAAATATTTTCATCAAGTAGAACTGTTTGTTAATAATAAAAATTAATAATACTAGACTTTAGTTAAAAATTGTTGTCTTGATAAACGCATATTTTCGAGTACCTTATACGTGGATCATTTCTTTTTTTTCTTCTTTTTTTCTTTTCATTAATTTTTGTACAATATATTACAATAATTACAATTAGAATAATAATTTGAGTTAAAAATTTTTTTTGAAATTTTAGATGAAGTTTAATATTATATGGAAATTTTTCTTAAAAAAGGAAAAAATTATAAAATAAGCCCACGCCCCGTCGATTAAATGTCAAAAGGTAAAAATGTTTCACCTAGGCCTAGTGGTTCGGGTCGCATGGATAGGCTAAATGTTTTTATAGTCGTTTTTTATATATAAAAATAATATGATTATTATTCTATTTCGAAGCATTTCTGAAAAGGATCAAGCGAAATAAACTGCATAAAAATTTTAGTTCCAGTGTAAAGCATAATACCGCAAATTTATTTTAAATATGTATTTATATGTAATATGTAGTAAAATATTAACGACACAACAATCTTTATTCTAAGCTCCGAAACTTTCCCTGATCTTATAGTCTGAATGTGAACATTCTTCAATAGAAATTGACTCTTTTTGTAGTGGCACAAATGTCTACAGTGAGTTTTGATATTGCAACATGATAAATGAAAGTAATTAACCTATAAATTTGCACGATTGTCGTAATATATATTCTTTCTTACCAGATTTCCATAGTCAACAAGATATCAGGCTTCAATTCAAGACACCAAATGATAACTTTTTCACAAAGCTTTCTATGGCCACGGATAAATCACAGTGTTATAAAGGTTGGGCAAGTCACAGTATTAATAGGGTTAACGACCTATCTAGCTCAATCTTTTCTCATTATAAGGATATATTGACCACTTTAAAAACAGTAGTTTGAAAAAATTTTCCAATAGTTATTAGACATATATGAATGTTTTTCCACTAAAAAACGTCATGTTTTTATGGTATAAATGGAAACAGCACATGTTAAAACAGGCTTTTACCTGCCAAATATGCGAGGTCCTTTTCTCCCACAGCGATAAGAACATCTCTAATTTAGTAACACGGTTATATGCAGAAACTTTATGGGACATGTTGCAATTTTGATGTCATTTTTAAAAAAAGTATTTATATAAAATAAATTTGATATATTATAGCTCGTTAGAATAAGCAAATTAGGGTGATCTTCAGTCAAGAAAAGGTGGTGGGAAGAGATTGATACTTTGTTAATTACAGCTCAATATTTACGCAGAAAGGTGTCAACAATTTGTTACTAAAAGTGAAATTAAAAATTTGAAAAAGAAGTTAATTAATACTTCAGGTTAATTGGGGCGTAACCATATATTTTTTAGTGATGCAAAAATCACAGATCAATCTGACAATAAAAAATTTTGCTTCGACCGAGTTTAATTTTTATAGCTCCTTGGAAATAAGAAATGATTTGTTCATTACTCTCTTTCCATATTCAGTGGCGCGTAAGCTGAAGTCGAGCCTGGGTTTTTGAAAGCGAGGCTATTGTTGGAGCAAAAAATTCACTCAAGTATTTTTATAAGGAGATCAAACTATCAATCAATCAAGATATATTTCGTGCTAGTAAAATTTGACAATTGTTTTATATAAATAAAGTACAAGTTGCTACAAGCACAGGAACGTTACAAATAGTAAAATACTACAGAAGTATAACGACCTAGGTTTAATAAAGTAAAACTTTAAATAAAATAGGAAAGTAGCCTCTTTTTCTTTTAGGGATTATATTTACAACCAATAAAAATAAAGCACATACACATCATCTATCTATAAACATCATATACATATCTCTTAAAGTATTGTTAGAAAACGTCAATAATTAGAAAGACATGCAGTTTTAAGAGATTTAGGTAAAATATTCCAGCCAAGGTCTCAAGGACAAATTGAAATGCAATAGGATTGGTACCATAAATAAAAGTTTATTTTATATATCTAACGTGAAATATTTTGTTTATAGCTGATTATGCTAATGTCTACAATCCAACAAAAATTTCTAAGAAAACAAAATGATTTCTTGTCACGTTTATGTTTTTACCAAACTACTAAATTTAAATATCAATGATAGGCATCAGACAAGAAATAAACGTCTTTTAAATTTGTCTCTAGATATGCCTTTCATAGATCAATGGAAAGCCAGATCAAAAGCAAATATCTACAGATAAAAAGCACATGTGTACTAGGTTTTTGTTTCAGTTTTTGAGAGTGAAGAAGAAAGACTTTATTTGCAAAAATTAAAATTTGATGCCTAGAAACTAAATTTACCAGAGCATAAATCAGATTTTAGAGACTCCACAATAACAAACTATTTCAGTTATCTATTCCAATAATTTGAAGATTTTTTCATACTAATGCAGTATAAATCTTCTGAGCAGTGATTTTGTAAAATGTCACAACACTTTATTTTGCTGAAACAAACTTAGCTACAATTACCATATACCACCAGTTACCATATACCACCAGTTACCATATACCACCAGTTACCATATACCACCAGTTACCATATACCACCAGTTACCATATACCACCACTCCACCTATCAAATACTGCATCGTTGTTTATAACATTGTCGATATTGAAGGCAAAAGAATAAAAACCTATTTCTCAGCTCACCGAATAACCACCTCTTTCTCAGCTCATTGAATAACTATTAAAAATCAAATCTAGTCAGATACTACCTCTATCAACAATTACCATATACTACCTACCCACCTATTAGGTATCGTCATCTATCGAATACTATCTGCTACTGAAATATGTATACTGTCTAAAAAACTCTGAAGAAATAATGAAGAAATTAATTAAGGAAATTAATTAAGGTAATAAAGAATTTAATGCAAAAAAAAAAAATGAAGAAACAACTATGAAACGAAGAAATGAAGACGAGGTTAAGGGATTCTAAGAGGGGAAGTATCCTTTACTAGTTGGTTTTTAGCGGCTTCCTAGACAGGACTCCCTTCTTCCCAGCACCACATCATGTGCAAGCTAAGGGTCCTCATTTAACCTCAGTGTGTGTGAATGACCATCCGTGCATGGTGAAATACCGCAACCTACTAGAGGTAACCTTGTTAGTGCAGAACACATCGGATCTAGAGGAGTTTGTCCCAAAACCGTACGTAACAATGGTTTTCAAATCTGTCCTCCCTTGTTTAACGCACTGATCATTATTTTACTATAGATACTAAGATAGTGGATTGTACTAGATACATCTATGTTAAGTTTAGTTGTCAAGTCTATGCTGTTGATATGAAGGGTTTGAGAAATGTTACGTTACGCAGAGTGATTGACTCACCAATGATTGGTTAGTAACATGAGATTGGATATCAATCACAAGAAGATTTAGAAAGATTAGGTCTAAATAAGCAAAAATTATGAAATATTTAAAAATTGAAGGCTTGATATACATCATTTTAAAGAAAATTTTCTGTAGATTTAGAATCACAATAGAAACATGGCTTAAAAAAGTGCTATTTTAAAATATTGCTCTTCTCTAAAAAAGGGTTTTGGAGTGTTGGAATTTTAAAATCGTACGAAGTAAGATAAAAAGTGGTACAAGAAAGTATTTACCCATTTAATCAACCAAACGTCCTTCAATGCTCGAATAGTTTGTAATAAAATGGGGAGGAATATACATTATACATATACATAGAATAAAATTAGTCACATCAATGATCCAGCGATATGGTCAAAAGCCGACAAGTAAAGGTCGCTCAAAATTAGCAGTAAATAACCCATTTACGATGACCTAAATTTTTTATCATATGTCCTGGCATCAGTATCAAGAATAAATGCCCAGAAAAGGTGCGTTGTCTGTGCCAAACAAAAGTTATGAAAAGATTCTGGATATGAATGCGTGCCTTGATTGTGATGTTGGACTTTTTCCAGCTCCATACTTTTCTAATATCACGTAAAGAGTGGATATTGATGCCTTTATTACTGTATGTATCAGCATTGCTGTTTTTCCTCAAAACCTTATTTCCAAAGATTTTCTGTAAAATTTTATTTTTTATTATTGATGCCTTCTTTATTCTTATATATATATCAGCTTTGCAGTTTTTCCTGAAAACCTTATTTCTGAAATATTTCCATCAAAACGTTATATCCAAAGCTTTTATGTAAAATTATATTACCTATTATATAAATGTATTTCATTGTTATAGATAGTGTTAAGACTGATTGTGCATAAACTGTTCTTTGGTGATAAGCAGAAAGATGTAAAAAAAAGGGACAATTAGAAACCACCTCCTAGAAAAATAGTGGACTTATAGCTGTCATAATAAAAAAAATATATAGGACTGTTAAAGGGTTAAAAAAGGGTCTAATGGTACATAACAAAGGCCAAAAAGTAAGAAATAATAGCAGACTGACAGTAAATACAGGGTAACAACAATATTCAGGTGATGCAATGCAAAATAGAGTTGCGTGCGGAACTTATTTTGACCATGAGCAAATTTAGCTTAAACCCATGCCCGATTTAGGCGTGGATATCAACTAAAATCATTAATTGAACTTAGTAAAACACACATTTATTTTAATAATGAATTAGAAGTATTTCCTAATAAAATGCATGTATTTGTAAGTAAATTCAGTTAATATTTGGCTCACTGTGAGGTTTGCAATACTTGATAATGCTAAAACCAGTCAAATTTTCCGCCCTACGTAACATTTCTCAACCCTTCATATCAACAGCAGATAATTGACAGCCAAACTTAACATACATTTGGTTAATTTGAGTCATAGGGCCAAATATATTTTTTTTTCCAATTCATTATGACGTTGTATTCCAGTTAATGAATCAAAAAACAATCCTAAATTATACATTTTTTGCTCTTTGTTAGCAGTTTACCATTTTTGGCCAGATTTCCAAAAATGGTAAACTGGTAAAATGGTAAAAATTTGGGCCGTAAAATCACATGTTAATAGAAGAAAAATAAATCAGAAATG
Source organism: Euphysa ruthae (assembly GCA_035046665.1). Taxonomy (NCBI): domain Eukaryota; kingdom Metazoa; phylum Cnidaria; class Hydrozoa; order Anthoathecata; family Corymorphidae; genus Euphysa; species Euphysa ruthae. The sequence goes on from JAUZNK010052408.1 coordinate 7,401, forward strand.
GTACTTTTTCAATACTTTATTAGCAGTTTAATGTTTTTGACCCGATTTCCAAAATTGAGGAAATTAGGTACCAGACCCCGAAACATTACATTTATAAAAGATAAGCACAACAATGAATATTAAGATATATTTCCAGTGCCTTGTCAAAATTTCATCAAATTTGATGTAGTAAAATTTATTTGGTAATGGAAACTTTAAAAATATTCAAAAAATAAACCCAGTCTTTTTCCTAAAATATCTATAGCAGATATCATGGAAATTTTTGAGAAATTGCCCTATATTCATCCGAACTAAAAACCCGATATCTCGAGAACGGAAAGTGCTACGGAGCTGGTTGAACCCATTTTGAACTCACTCTGTTTTATAGAATGCATTAGAACCAAAATGAGCATGAATATGGCTAGTTTTAAAAATGAAAAACTCCTACTATAAGCTTTACAAAGGTTTTGCTAAGAAGTTTTTGTTAACAATAGCCTCTCTTTCATGCAAATCAAAAATATCGACAGCCGGTTTTTACAGTAATATGAAAGGTCTATTGCTAAGTAAAGTTGATTTGATTTATAGCAAAATGATAAAAGGGTTATGTTAATAAATACGCTTTTTAATAAAATAACAAATGAGATCGATTGTTAAGTTTTTTTTTTACGGTGATTTCAAATTTCACTTGAGACTTGTCTAGTTATTCTTAAATGCACTATTTCATAAAGAATACGCAAGTAAAGTTTGATCTACAATCTTGATTGTAGCCCTCTTTTACGCATAGTTATGATCTTTTACGCATAATTATAACCATCTCAACAGAAAACATTTAATTGATTTACAAATCATTTTTAAATGTTATTTTTGCTTGCCTGTAGCTCTTTACTGCTAAGTTTTCATTTTCTACGGTAAAGAGTGAAGAGCCTTTATTTATCAATTTTTGTTACGGTTTTGTAGATTAGTTTTTCATTATAAAAAATAATAATTAATAGCCTTAAATTCCTTATTTTTCAATTATTTTATGGATTTTCTACGGTATTTTACACATTTGTTAATCAAGAACTTTCATTGATCGCCACTATGCCAACTGGCATCAGAAGAGCAAAAAACATTTTGAGGGACCCGAAAATAACTTGGCGGAACGATATGAATATTATAAAGATTTTTATTGGTGGGTTTTAAACAATGATATCGTCTTTGATTGACGTTTTTAAACAATGGGCAAGTAGAACGATATCATAATATAATAGCTTTTTTAATGGTGAAGAAATTCTAGGTCAAAGATAAAGCGCTCGCTTAGCATGCGAGAGGTACGGAAACCCGTGGGTCCTTCTTTGATAAATTTGTTCGAAAACTTTTTGTTTTGGTATTGGCCCCAAGTTAAAATAATCGAATACTCAAAATTTATTTTTGCTGTTTTTATGATTTCTTTTTAAATGCACCAATTGGTCGAATTTTGGCACGTATAAAACTGCCATACGTTGTCAAGGGTGTCGAGCTCAAATGGCAGAGCACTCACTTAACATGCGAGGTTTGCTTATTCGATTTAATTATTTGATTTGATTATTCGATTATTCAATTTGTATTTTAACTTGGGTACAACAAATAGTTTTCGAACTACATTATTACATTTGGTCCCAGGTGGGTTCGAACCCACCGCTCTAGGAACCAGAGGGGTACGGTGATCGATGCCGCCTGTACTCCAAATATTATTTCACTTGTTAAGCTTTCTTTTTAAATGCTATACACACCAATTAGCCAAATCTTAGGGTGGGGGCGGGTTGTACAGCTAGTACGTTAATAATGTTGATTATGATGGAATATTTATGCAAAATGACTCCAATAATTTTCAACACAATATAGTGAAGATATTTGATGGATATGCGGTAATTTCCTTCCATTGGCTAAACTTTTTAATTGTTGCAACCAGTGTAAGTTTTCCCCTCAATTTGAGCTGTTAGTCAACTTAGTATTTAAACATAAATGCGATTGGTGTGGTTCTGATCAGTACTGCAATATAAATTACCGTTAGTATGGCTTCAATCGTCTAGATCAACTACTCCAGTACTAACAATTACTATAACTTATCATAGCAGTTAAAATATTTGTGGAATACCTACCAACATCTTTAAAGATAAAGTATAGCAAAAAGATCTATATTTTGTCTAAGTTTTTGCATCAATGAAAATTTACTCAGTACTAGCTATATTTGCTTTTTTTCTTTTCAGTCATTAAGAGAGTTAGTGCTGAGTTCTGACGTTCCTAAACGATGAGCACGTGGGCCATGCTTGTTTTTTGAAATGATAACGGTGTAATCCAGAAATTATGCCCTCAAAAGAAACAAGAAGCATTGATCTAGCTCATGATCTCAACCAAATAGTTGGATTGGGTGGCTTGAAGCTGTTAATAACTCTACAATATGCTTTCGATATTACTTTATTAGCGCGCGAAAAGAGAATGATGAGATGAGTTACCATAGACTAGATAGTTTTAAATTCATTCCTAAATTCTAATGGCATTTTTACTTGGAGCAGGCAGAAAAAGATATTTCATAGTTTCTTTTAGTCTTAGAAACAACCCGAATCCTTTTTATATCTCTAGACACAAATGTAAGGTTCGCCATAAAATGGTCATCCGCTGCATGTTTGGACAGCTGTAAATTAGGCATCCTCCCTTTGTAGATTTAAATAGACTTCAGTGCTCTTCATTCAGCATAGTTGGCTAGTTGACTTTTTCCTGCTCTACAACCTATTCCTTTATTATTTTCATTTATTCCAAATGCTTCATAAATCAGTAAAAATAACTAGCAGATTATTAATTTTGTATATAGTATTTTACTGCTCTTACTTTTAGAAGCCTGTTGTTCGCTTCCATCTTTAAACTTATTCAGCAAAATTACATTTTGAAAATCATGTTTCATTAATTACTTGAATTTATACTATAATCATGTGAAAATTACCTGTGATAATTCCTATTTCTATCTGCCTTAAAATCTAAAAAGGAAGGCTTCTCTAAACTCAATCGGTATGAGAGACATTTGAATTAGAAATTGTCGGCACCAACATGCATCGACCAGCATTAAACTTTGACATCCGCAAACTATAATGCTTTAGGTATCATTGCAAAGATAATTTTAGGCAAAAACATCTTGCTTAAGAAATTTTTCAAAAGCTTTGCATCAAAAGTTGCAAAGATCTATCTGTATATCGAGTGTTATGGGGCCTTAAAAGTGGGAGTAATAACGTCATGATTTTCATATAAACTTTTAATAAAGTATTACAACGGATAAAAAGTTAGCTTGGGTCTTGTATTTAAATACAAAAAAGCTGATTATATTAATTAGTTCTTCCTAACGTCAAACTACTTAAGGTAATAACAAGTATCGGCTATCATACGATCTATAATTTTTTATGAGTCACCACGTTAAAATTAAATCATTTATCATTTTTCTTTCTTATTTTCAATAGGGCAACTATGATCTATCTGCACGTATATTACTTAACATGAGCTCATGTATTGATAATACTCATTGTTCTTATATATTTATTTCTTAAAATTCACTGCAATACTATCAAATAAAATTGCATTAATCGCTTAAATTTTCTCTGTCTGAAAGACTAAAGGCTTGCTAAATATAAGGCGCGGCGTTGCTGTGTCACCTTTTTGCAAAACATAAATTTTATTATACATATAAATAAATTTTAGCTTTATTTAATTTTCGATAGACTACACTGACACTTAACTGGGTGCATATTAAATCACCATTTATTAATTGTTTATTTATATATTGATTCATTTAGTTCCTTAACTCTTCGGTTTATTTGATGTGCAATAGCCCCAGCCCCAGGTTTCTTTCAGTAGTCTGAGATTTTTAAGTACGATAGAGAGAGTAAAGGTGATCAGAAATCACTCCAATTTTACCATATTTTCCAAGCCTAGTCTTCAAGTTGTTTGTGTAATTATAAAAAAATAACATTGCATTGAAAATTTTTAATGAAACCGAAAACTTTTTTTAACTCTTCAAATAAATCATTCAACTAAAGCCGGTAAAATAAAATTACTTGCTTATGGTACTTCGACATAAACATTTTTAAAACATGGCCTAAGAAAACTTTTTGTTCAAAATTTGAATAATTTAAACTTTTGAAATTATTTTCCCAATAATATAAAAAATATACATAATATTAAATAATGATATACAAAATAAATAAATAATACGAAAATTTGTTATAGTTTTGGAAAGTCCGACATGCAAATGACGGAAAAAAAATTCCGGGTTGATATATTTAGCAGTGTCATGTTCCTCAGCAGAAAAGTTTGCTTTATCTGCAGATAGATTTGGATTATTAAAACTAAATACGTATTTAAAATTCACCTGCTAACCGAATGTAATGTGAATTTCTTACTCACCAAGTCATATCATGTATCTAGATTTGAAAAATACGTATTGGTTTATTTTAAATGATATTCTACAAATTAAAAGCTTTCAACACAATTGATAATTTCCGAAATTTTACCAGCAACTTCGTTTATTTCCCAAAGAATCACGCATCTTCCACTACAACTTAATAATTTTAAAAATTTTCTCAACCTTCTAATTCATTCAGTTACGAAGAAGATTTGTCATTTTTAAATCATGATTTTTGTTTTTAAGAAATATGTTGAGAGCTTGTTACTAAAATGAGCTAAAGCTCTCACGAGAGTTGTAAGGATCTCACGAGAGTTGTAAATATCTCACGAGAGTTGTAAAGCTCTCACGAGAGTTGTAAAGATCTCACGAGAGTAGTAAAACATTGTAATGGTAATATTAATTTTTTATCTAATCCAGAATAAAGACAAAAACCTGTTATACCGACGATAATGTCCGAAAAATGGCCTCTCATTACAAAAAATATATATTTTTAAATCAGATTAGTTTTCAAAATTAATAATAGCACATTATTTTGAAATAATAGCACATCTTCATCAGAGCTAAGATCAGTTTTTCATTTTTTTTCTTAAAATTTTAGTCTTTTTTTCATTCAAAAGCAAATACCAGGATGAAAAAAATCACTTTTTGGCAGCCAAAAGTTAAATCTTAAAATTCCGGTGAACGCCCATGGGCTTTGTGAAAAATTTTTTTTGGAAAGGGCATTTATAATGCATTTACCCATCTTTATTGGCTTTACCCATCTTTATTGGCTTTACCTATCTTTATTGGCTTTACCCATCTTTATTGGCTTTACATATCTCTATTGGCTTTACCTATCTTTATTGGCTTTACTTATCTTTATTGGCTTTACCTATCTTTATTGGCTTTACCTATCTTTATTGGCTTTACCTATCTTTATTGGCTTTACCCATCTTTATTGGCTTTACCCATCTTTATTGGCTTTACCTATCTTTATTGGCTTTACCTATCTTTATTGGCTTTACCTATTTTTATTGGCTTTACCTATTTTTATTGGCTTTACCTATCTTTATTGGCTTTACCTATCTTTATTGGCTTTACCCATCTTTATTGGCTTTACCTATCTTTATTGGCTTTACCCACCTTTATTGGCTTTACCCATCTTTATTGGCTTTACCTATCTTTATTGGCTTTACCTATCTTTATTGTCTTCACCCATCTTTGTTGGCTTTACCTATCTTTATTGGCTTTACCCATCTTTATTGGCTTCACCCATCTTTATTGGCTTTACCTATCTTTATTGGCTTTACCCATCTTTATTGGCATTACTTATCTTTATTGGCTTTACCCATCTTTATTGGCTTCAACTATCTTTATTAGCTTTACCTATCTTTATATGCTTTACCCATCTTTATTGGCTTTACCTGCCTTATTGGTTTTACCCATCTTTATTGTCTTCACCCATCTTTGTTGGCTTTACCCATCTTTATTGGCTTACCTATCTTTATTGGCTTTACCTATCTTTATTGGCTTTACCCATCTTTATTGGCTTTACCTGCCTTATTGGTTTTACCCATCTTTATTGGCTTTACCTGCCTTATTGGTTTTACCCATCTTTCTTGGCTTTACCTATCTTTATTGGCTTTACCCATCTTTATTGGCTTTACCCATTTTTATTGGTTTTACCCATCTTTATTGGCTGTACCTATCTTTACTGGCTTTACCCATCTTTATTGGCTTTACCCATCTTTATTGGCTTTACCCATCTTTATTGCAAAACAAAGGATAAATCACACTTTTTGTTACGATTCCGTTGTGAATTTATGATCCAAACGATTCCGTTGTGAATTTATGATCCTAATGATTCCGTTGTGAATTTATGATCCTAACATACATAAATTTGCAAATTTACCTGTCCAAGCCAAGTGCTCTAGTGAGTTCATCACCCTGAGATTGATTCTGAATGCGAAATTTTAAAGGTGACCCGTAGGATTGAAATAATGAAAACTAATCGAATTCAATATCCATTTATTCGTCTACAAAGCTTTAAAAACATTAGCCATTATTAGGTAGAAATTTGATTTAGGATCGATGTAAAAAGTAGGTGGGCGTTTGATACAGTATAGTTTTTGTGAGGCAATTTATCATATGCCTAAAATATTTTGTAAATATATACTTCCGATTAAGAAATACATTTTAAAAGAAACCAGATACTTTGCCAATCGTATTAACATTACATAATTATAACAACAAAAATTCCAGATTGTAAATAAAATAAGAATTAAAGTATAAAATAAAGTATTTAGTTTTATTTTCGTCTTAATACTCGTCTTATAATAAGTTTTTAATACTTTGAACTACGCATATCACAAAACAGGCCGTAAGTGACGGGTGTTTTGTTTAATTAAATCGATGTATCTCATATTAAAATAAAAACTATTTATTTTTTACACATATAATAAAGTTTATATCGGTAAAGTGTATAACGCACGAGTTACAATCCCCATGAATCCTTATGAACTCATTGAAAAGGATCGCACTGTAAAGAAGAAAAATTGAAAAAGAAATAATAAAATATTATAAAAAGGAAATACAGATTAAACGCGGTTTTCATTGTTTCCTTATATTTTGCGGTTAAGCTTTCACGCAGCGTACCCAGGATAATATGAGCCTACATTTTCATCAAATTAGATTAATATTTAAGTTGAAATTTACATCTATAAAAACATAATTGGCTTTTGAAATCCAGTTAGATTTTAGAGTGAGTAGTAACTTTGCTGAATCCATTGCTGTATGGTTAAAATTTTCATCTATACTTACTTAGACTTTTTTAAAGCCTCATTTTATAATTGCTTACAAAAAAAAGCATTATTTCGTCATTTTCATGCTTCAAAAGGTTCAAAAACCAAGATCACTTCAGCAAGGTTAAGCAGCCTCGTTTTTACTACTTTATAGGAAATTTTTACGTCAACCGTAATCTGGCATTGGCCGTTTCTAAGATGGCGGTAGTTCCGTTTGTGGCAATTAAAAAAAAAATTTTCCAATGGCCGTAAACTGTTTATTTTTATAAAGCTGGGTCAGCGATATTTCTTAAAAGCATGGATTTACCAAAAAACACAAAAAAATGACAAAAGAAAAGTTTCATATGCATATGAAAAGAAAAAAAAAGACAAATTGCTTAGACCTCAAACGCTGTTACTAATATGTGGGGTGGCTATTTTCTATTGTAAGGTATAAAAAGAAAATTAATCTAGAAAGTAATTCCAATAAAAATTTTCCAAACTACCAAATCTATAATAAAAATTCTTGCAAAGTTATACGACTATACATAAGAAGTTACACCATAAAATAAATCTACAAGTAGAGAATAAAGATTTTCGTAAAAAATTATCGTAACTCGTATCGGCGGTATTTTTAAATGCAATGCATTGAGAAGAGAAGAGGGAAGTATGTCACTATTTATACTGCACAATAAGGAGTTTCAAATATTTTATATATTCGTATATAATATCAACTCATGTGTTAACGGTCAATAATTTTTAAATACAGGTCAGCAGGGGGCGGAAAATTCATTTGGTTTCTTTGAAAGTAGCATCCTGTCTAAAACACGGTAGTTTGATATTATTCCTGCTTGTATTCAATGGCTTAATACGATTCGTTTAAATACATAATGCCCCTGAAGAGAGCAGCATAACAGATGTTTTTACTTTAATCAACATAATAGAAGTACACGCTGTGATATTTCCTTAAGCTTTACTGAGATATGATTAAGAACCAGCATAAGACAAGTGAAATTAAATGCCAAATGAAGATTGTAATAAATAAATAAATGAAGACCTTTCTATTCATTGTTAAAAATATTATTTTTATTATAATTTTGGAACAAATAAAATTTTATCGACTTCGTATTTTATTCATTTGGCATTTATTTTCCTGCTCTAGCCTTTTTATATAACGCAACACTGCAGTAAGTGGTTATACTATATTTTTATTATCTGATATATA
>JAUZNK010052419.1:0-15773 GCA_035046665.1 Euphysa ruthae
CTTTGCAACCGCTTGACGTTGCATTTTTTAAACCCTTGAAAGTGTAATGGAAAAAAATTTTGAAACGTTTTGCCAGGGAATCACGTCTGTCAAATGTTGATAAAATCTCATTCCCTGGCTTGCTGAAACAGCTATGCCTGAAGCTGAATCTATTGCATGCTATTTCTGGGTTTCGTAATGCAGGTATTGTGCCACTGGATAAAAAAAAGATGAAACGTCGAGTAACTTCAGTCTCTGATGCATCTGATGGTAGACAGTGACAGTCAAGCCAATCCATCAACACCACCAAAAATGCTGATTGAAGAATAAATCATGAGACCTAATACTGCAATGGAAAGGAAAATGTGCATGAAGCTAGAACAGGAAAAGAAGATCTTGAGATCTCCTCAGAGGATGATGACGACCCTAAACAAACTATTGCCTAACCACTGGATGCAAATGACGTACTACATGATGAAGCATAGTCTTGAGAACTTCCCAAGAAGTCTTCAAGATATCCAAAGCTATCTCACAAGCATATGGAAAGCATTGAGTCCATCGGGGAGTGGAACTGATCTAGAGCAGCCTCCTATAGGCAGTCGGTCTTTTGGAGTTTATAATTTGGAAGATGTAATTGCTGGTCCATTCGAGTTGATCCCGATAAAGAATGGCTATAAGATGGAACTTTATCCCAGCCTCATAAAACTGCACATAATGGTCTAAAAACTTGATAGAAAGGAATTCATTTGAATCTGAACATTTTAAGTACATTTCTACTTGTTTTTATCATGTCATAATTATTAGTTGATGATGCTGATAGTTGGCTCCAAAGGTTTCTTTTAATTTGTTAATTATTTTGTAGGACGTTTTACTGTTTAGGTACCGTTTTGCTCATTATAGCAATAATAAGGCCTGAAGAAGTCTGTTCTATTCTACTGTTTTATCTGCCCAGTTTGCTTCTGCATTTTTGTGAGGAAACATTAGGAATTTAGTTAACTGCATTTCTTTTGATCTGTTGTATAATGTGCAAATGTGTTTCATAATCCAACTTAACAGGTTTTGCCGTGTGGAAATTTTGACACAAAAATGAAAATTTTGTTTATGCATTGTTTCAATATGTTTTTTTCAATTTGATACTTAGTTTATGGTCATTCTGTTTACAATAGGGTGGGGTAAAATGGGTCTAATAAACGGTCAAAATAAAAACCTCTTCCCAGACCATTGACAGGCCGGAAAGAGATTTTTTTTCATGTATTTGTTATCACAAATAGTGTCTTGCTAAGAAAAAAGCAAAACTATTTGAATTCATGTAGATTTTCATATTCTAAATCCAACTCAAAGTCAAAATTTACTGAAAACAGACCCATTTTACCCCATCCTACTCTTATAAAAAGAAAATTTATCTATTCATTTTAAAACAAATTGAAACAACAAGTAACATATTATTTTGTTATGGTTTCTCAAAAAACAAATAAATGAATAAGTACACATATTTTTCAGATCATCAAAATATTAGCTGTAAGGTTAACCACGTACTCATAATATTCAGCAAAAACACCAATCAACTCTTAACATATCTTAACTTATCATGAGTTTTAATATCAGTTAGCAATAAAGGTTTACAAGTGAATGTTGAGATTGCTTAGTAACTGTATTTAATATAGCAATGGACAACCTAAGCCCAAAAAAAATTATGTATTTTTTCAAATGCTTTTTATTTCAATCATTTTCATATGTATGTATGTTTTAGCTTGTTTAAAACAAAATTATCTTTTTTTAATTTATTGATATTTATTCATCATGGGTTTGAAATCCACTTCTTAATTTCTTCTGCATTGTGTAAAAAAATTATACTCCCAAGAAATGAGCAGTAATTTTAAATAAAAGTATCTGCGATTGCGATAGAAAGATAAATAATAGAATTACAATGAAATTTAAAATAAACCTGCGGACGAGAGTTAAATATTCAAAAATTTTTATATACTTATAGTGTTTAAAACTTACTTAAAAGATCAACTGAAATTTAAACATTTATGATGGGAAGTTTATGAAAATATCTTTCTAAATAAGATTAATTTATATAAGAAAATAATTGCTTTTTTTTTTTTTTTTTTTTAAATTTGTTTTCGTTATTAAGAATTACAGTTACTGAAATTATTCTAACTAGCATTAAATATCTAGCAAGTAGATTATAGATCGAAATATAAGACATAATTTTGTTTACTTATGTCGGTTTTAACTATGATAATTATTCCTAAAACTGATTGTTGTAAAAATCTACTCGTCAATGATCAGTTAAATATTTGAAAGTTTGAATTATTATCATTCTTTTTTTTTTTCAAGCAATAAATTCACACGAGCTATTAAACTCTCGCGTAAAGCTAATTCACCCAAGCTCTACGCGTGTGCAAGCGATCGCTTGGGATTCATGGCAAGGTCTGTATATATATATATATATAGCGATCGCTATAAATATATATATATAAACTTAGCAGTACCTAAGACTAGTGGATCTATAATATGCTTATGTGTGTTGGAGTCATTGAATTCTTTAATAATATTGTTTCAAATATTTGAAATTGTGAATCAAAATTTCAGAAAAACTTGGATAGAAAAAAAGTTAAAGAACAATATGGCTGAATTTATAACATCCCGCCGGCAAGACATTCACTAAAATGTATCAAATTTTAAATTACACTTTAAAAATTTAGTTCACATTCCGTAATTATGACATGCAATCTATTCAACTAACGAATTAATAATGACATTGTTTGAAAATAATTTCTAAAAACGGGAATCTTTCTTTCGAAATAAAACTTAAAAAGTTAATGTCTTGAGAGGATAAAACCCTTTAAAATGACTTTAACTGTATTACTGCAATATTTCTACAAATGTGATGTTATAAATAAATTTTGAGGCTATGCTTTATGGCTATGTTTATGCTTATGCCTAATCAAAGCTTACAAAACAATTAACTAAACCACAAAAATAATAATGAAAAGAACGTACCTGTCATTAGACCCTTTTCTTTTTCCATGACCAATAATGCTGTAAGATAAAATAGCAACTATTAGCAGAATTAAACTTTTGCTTTATTTATATTTGTTATTTTTTTGTTCCAATCATTTCTAAGAGATGACACGCAGGTAAATTTATTTGCCTGCGCTGTAGATCGCAAGGTAACGAAAAAAAAAAAGGTTAAAAAATAGGAATAAAAATTATAAATATTTTTTTACAATCTTTTTGAGATTCATAATAATAATAATATTTTTGTTTGTTACACTAAAACAAAAGAGTGTTTATTTTACTTAAAGAATAACTAATAGATTGATGAAAAATCAAAAAATTTTTTTACAGTAAAAACGCTACAATAAATGTAATTATATTTGCCCTCCAATCTATTTATATTTGCGCTATAGCAACATAACTTACTGCAAATGATTACCTCACATAAAAACTTGTATAAAAAGAAAGGAGATAATTAATTTGATAAAATAATTGAATTTAAGGCTATTAAATAATTATTGTAACACCCTACACCATTTTTCTTTGAAATATAGTTAAAGGCATGATTAAATAGTTTAACTTAAAACAGACTGAAAAGCAGCCTAGGCTATATAAGCAATTAATATAAACCATTAAAGTTTCTTTCTTTTGCTTTCCTGCTTTAAAGTTTTAGCAGTGTCGATATTAGCTTCTTCTATAAAAAAACTAATGATTTAGTTTATTTCTCTGTAAACTTTGTCCTTGATCAGATTTGTATTAATGTCTCATATTCCTTTGCAGTAAGATATATTTGCTGGGTGTGTTTTATGTTGTCTTCAAACTTTTTTTGTGAATTAATATCAATTACATTTCACAGATTTTTTTGATTTTTTCTACTTAGTCATGCAAGAATAATTGATCATTAACCAATCCTCATTCTTCATTCAACGCATTGATATGGGTTCATAGAAAATTCTTTTAAATCGAAAAGCCGAAAAAATAGCACAATTTTTTTTTTCTTTTATTTTGATAGCTAAAGCATATTTAACTCAAAAATTATGTATTTGTGATCATGTCATGTCATATGATCATGACATAAAGTTGTAGATATATTTTCCTAGCTAAAATTATTATGACAGGTTTTAATTGTTTTTGGTGAAGAACATAGCAGCATATATTTCTTGTCTTTTCTTTAAATTTCAGTTTGTTAAAAATCACGACACATTCAGATTTTATCAAAACGGTTTTTGCAGGTTTATTTTACACAATAATTCTAGTAGGCAAGCGAGTTGGGGCCAAATTAAAACTTCGAAATTCATGTAATTCATTTCAATCACGTTTACATTTATGTCACTTCCAGAATTTCAAGCCTCTTACAAACTATATAAACATTCCTAATTCATTGTAAATCGCCTGAAGATTGGAGCAGTTCGTCTTCCAAAACATAACGGTAATAAATTATTAAAACCTATGACATGATAATTCACAATACTTTTGCACGTTGGTTTAAGGTTTAAGGTTCATTATCATTTATCTGAAGCATGCTTAGGATAAATCTTTTTTTATTTAACCTCAGGGCTTAAAATGTCAAAATCGACTCTTGCAGTAAAATAGACGCAATGCTAAGAACTTGCAATAAAAACAAAGCTGCTATTTAAAAAAGAATCATATTATAAATCAAAATGAATAAAATTTATTTTTTATATTATTTAGGAGCTATAAAATTATAAACCCTGTTTCTTATCAACTGCTAGGTTTACTTCAACTCATCAAATAATTAATTATAAAATTTAATAGTTTTTAAAAAGATCTCCTTGAAAAGGTGAGGCATATAAAATGAAATCAATACATAAATATGGATCTCAATGATACAGTCATCATTAATAAAGAAGTTAAAAAAAAAGTTTGGTTTTTGCCGTTGAATAAATTAAAAACTCAGGAATGCGGCATTTAAATTGCAGCTCAGTTTACATGTTTGGGGGTTCATGAAATAAACATCCCCTTTCATCAGCTCCAAAACTAATTTCATAAAGAAAGAAACTTAAACAAACAAAAAAGTATATATCAGATACAATTAATTCATTATATCCACAAGAAGCATGTGTTTAAACACACGCCTAAATATATATAATCAAACGTTTATGCCAAAGCCTGTTGGTGTCTTATCATACTGACAATTTTGGTAGATGCGTTTTCTGCTTTGAATACTTGTTGAACTACTTTTCAGAAACTGTAACTTTATAGGCAAGGTTTGAAATTGCTGTAGTAGCCATGGAATGATTAAGATTTTTTTAATGCAAATATTTTGCATATTTAAGCAATTTGCTATGAAAAGATACAGTAACTTTTCTTTTTAATAGGTTATAGCAGCAATGTAACTGATTAGACAAATATCTGAATGTAGAAACTCGCTCAGCATCTAAAATTGCTTTTCAAAATTTCGTTTTTACTTGAATCCAAGCGAATAAGGTCAATTATCTTTTTCAATTCATGTTTGCCATCAGTTGTCATGAACAGTGCTTTCTTGCTCACAAAATTGTTCATTAAATCAGTTATATCATATTACTCATATATCTAGATTATTATATTGTTATATTTTTCACAAACACGCAAACACACAAACACGCAAACACACAAACACACTTCATATGAAACAAAAACACAAGGAATGAAGTTAGAATTAAATTTTCACTCAGAACTTCATATTTATATTCTGCATTTTATTTTTCCATTTGAACTTCTTTTTTTTTTTGTTGTAAATTATTTTAAACTGGGCCATTGTTCAATAATTATCATCAACACCTATTCCACTGTTAAAAACCAAACTGATAAATTGAAAATTTGAAATAAAAAATGTGTAGAGTTACTGCACGCTGATCTATATATGTAAATTGGTAATTTAAGAACATCTTTTTTGAAGGATCTACATGTACTTTACGAAGTGCGCAATATTTAGGAAGCTTTCTTCCAATTTTTATTCAATATCTGAAAACTTCCTAGAACTTGAGGTTGACGATAACATGAAAAAGATATGGAAGATTTCAGCACATGGAAATGGTCATAAGACATTGCTTCCACAATGACTGACAAAAAAAATTCCTGGTAATATCTGTAGTACACACTGAAGAACAGTATACTCTAGTCAATCATATTCTCATTGATACAAAACAGAAAAAAAAATTAAAACAGTTTGGTAAGAAAACCTGAAAACTAGAAATAAGCAAAAGAGGAGTATACTGTGTTTTCTAAGCAGTTCTCATATAAGTATAATATAAGTCAACAGATTGTTTTTAAAAACAACATTCACTTAATCACATTGATCTTTTTAAATATTAACGAGTCTGAAATTGCCCAAAATAATGCAATATTTTTTTGAAAGTTTATCACTAAATCATGTATATATATAGGTGATAAATAAAAGTTAAAAGTCAGTGATCAAGAGGTTTTTGCAACACTTTTAAAAAATGTAAAAACATAAAAACTTCGGAGCAGTAGTTATGTGAAGTTTATAATTGAATGTTCGTCACAAAAAGTCAAAGACTGAGTCATTCAACTTAATTGAAAATGTTGATGTCGAAATTGGTAGGAGAATTCATTAATATATTTATTTTGCTGAAAGTTAACCTAGTATATGACAGAAAGAGAAAAAGATAATATCACTCACAAATATTCAAAATACCTGTCTAAAATTTTTTTGACAAAAACAGAATAATAAATAAAAATAAAAATAAATAAAAATCATTAATATATAACTCTAAAACTATATAAAAACAGCAAAGTAGTAGAGCATAGTGATCGCACCAATTTCTGCACTAAATTTTTATTCCTAATTTATTAAAAATAAACTATAAATACCTGACTTTAGCATTGTAACTTCAGTTTTTATTTTTGAAGATGAAATGCTCCACTTTTACAGATAGTAAATGTTTGTAATGACATAATTACTGAAAACTAGTCTGAAACAAGCTAAAATATCAGTGTTTTTTTAACGGCTCTTTAAATAATGGTAACTTTTTCAATAAAACAAAAAACATACTTCACGTTTTTGAAATACTTTAAAATAAGTTATCTATTTAAAGGAAAAAATGAAAAAATCTTTGAATTTGGATCACTCTAATACTTCTAACAATTTACTGAAACATAAACTTACTTAAATCTTAATTGAGGTGTAGAATGCTTAAAACTTAGAAGATGAAAACTTTTAACTCCATCATGACTTTCAGAATTGAATTGGTTTCTGTTGCTCCACACAGATGATGAACAGCTTTCTTCTGTGATTTTGACCTGCTCATCATCCATTTTGTCAGCTTCTTCTTAAATAACTTTTCATTCCCAGCATTACAATCCTATTTTAAAAACTAAATAAAAAAAGGTATTTTAATATCAAATACATAACAACACCAAACTTCTGTTGTGATCTAAAATAAAATAAATAAAAGGTGATTGTAAAAACAAGTGGAAACATTTTTAAATTTCTAAAAAAGTTATCGCAAACAAATACTTGGTATGAAACAAAGTGAACGAAGGATCATTAAATTCTTAAAACAGAAGATATAAGACCAACATCACTTCCAATGTCATTAGCATTAATACTAATTAAGGTCTGCCTTAGAGTCAAGGTTTAGTATAAAGTTTTTTATGAATTATAAGCTAGGATTTGACAAATTATAAAATTGGTATTTTTAAACTTAGGATGAAGTAAATTTTAAAATAGTCACTTTCAATTTAACCGAAAATTCTTACTGACTTATATAAAAAATCAAAAAAGAATTTTTTATACATTATTACAGATTTTAACCACCCTCCTGAAGTCTTAAAGCAAATTCTTACATATCTATCGAACCAAAACTCCTCCAGAGAGCAAATATTTAATGACTCAAATTTTAATCATACGGTGGTGCTAAAACAAAAGCGAGTGAAAGAAGTCTTAACATAAAACTGACATCAAAAATTGAAAAAAAAACAATTAACTGCAATTGTAGACATAAAGAAAATTGTGTGGCATCTAAAAATATATTGCCTGAATTCCCAATGAGTTTATATCAGAATATACAATAGGGGAGTTTAAAGCAAGATATGCTAACCACAATGCGAATGCATTTCTACAAAATCTCATCATCACTCCTAATACAGCGTTACTCAAAACATCCCTAATTTCTATAATAAAGTTTCAACAGTTCTAAAAACTTCTTGCATTTTTTCATCTCCATTCTGGATATTTGCGGTGTTCCTTTGTGCCTCATATTTACCCTGATATACTGCTTCTCTTGACTTTCTCTCAGCCTCCAAATAAACTTTCTTATATATCTTGCTCTTTTCCATTCCTTATGAAGCATTTTCTTTTCTTTAACTGACTATCTATCGCACTGTTACACCACCACTATATCTCCTTATTCTGAGAAGGATCTTTTATCAAGCCACAGCATCTTTTTGTAGCTTCAAAACTTTCCAATAATCTTCTATAGAAAGACTTAAATTTGGTAAGTTTGGTAGTTATAAAGTTTGAACTTATCTATATAAGTCTCAAAATTTTTCTTAAGACTAACACCATCTAACTTCTAAATTTTTCTTTAAACTTGGAAATAACAGGTTTTAACTAAGCAGGACTTTAATGCATTTAAACTGTCTCTATTCCTAGATTCTTATTTATCCATCATATCTTCTACTAACATTGCTATTCAACTGAAGATATAGAATTCAATATCTTAATTGTGTCGATGCAGCAAATGTCTAAGAGGTACATGCAGAAGGAAAGTATGGTTTTGGAGAATTGATTGACGAACCTGCTTGTGTAACTCAGCAATATTTGTTGACAGAGAAGGAAAAAGCAGACTTACACACCAACAACCTTGATTCGGAACGAAACCTTACCCTTTTCAGTAGGAGAGTACCACTTTCATAACAAAAAATTTACTACAAAATGAATTCAGAATGATTGCACCCTGTTCCAATCAGAAACATTCAACAATAAACCAACCAAGAGGTTCAACTCTATTGTCAAACTTGAATGATATGGAGAAAGATTTGGTTTCGGAACAGAAGGAATTGCACAATTTAAAGATTTTGGAAAAGAGGGAGACAAAAATTCATGTACACTGATAAATGCTTAGTTATGTAAAGGGATGGGTGGTCCAGCCATCAGTGCTGATGAGCTTACTGATATTTTGAACAGCGATCAAGTAGGAAAAATTGTCCGAACTGCACTTATCAAACTACCCTGACACACACAGGTGAGATTTAGTTATGATGAACATTTATTGAACTTGTGTACTCTACTATCTGAAAAATATACAGGGTCTGCTTATGTTAAATTGCTAAACAGTAAAGATGTAGAAAAAAGGTTTCTGTCTGCTAGTAAAAACAATCCTACCGGACAATATGCAGTTCCTTCACTGAGTCCAGAGTTCTGCCAATATGAAATGGAAACATCCACCAAGATCAGAAAGAGACAAATTGAACAAACAACTTATCAACAACTGTGTCATTGATGGGGATGGAATTTCTCAGTTAGAGAGAAACATGAAATTTATTCTACAAAACCATGAATACATACATCCATCAAGTACAAGTCGTGGAGAGTATCAATAATTCATGAAATTTTAATTAACTTTTAATTCTTTAAGTCTCTTCAAAAAATGTTTACATTGAACTTTATTTATCTATTTTATCTAAGTAACTTAACTTTGCTTATAAATGTAGAAAAAATATTTATTCTTAAGACTTTATTTCTGTTAAATTATATTCTCTCTATTATTGTAAATAAACATTTGAAAAATAAACAGCAGACTTTCCTAATTGATAAATGTTGGAGTAAGGAATTGCTTGCAAGGATTAGATTAGGGAAAACAAGCTTTTCAAATTTCTACCCAACCTTATTCAGCAGACCTTAATTGGGCTATTTTGGGCCTGAAAACCATCTTGATCTGTTGAAACCAGCGTAATAACTCTGAGTGGTAGACAAACTATTCTACTAGTACTTGTTTTAAAATTTTTGTAGGAAAACTGTTAGGACCCACTGCAGCACAATATTTTATATTTTAAATTGTTAATACCACTTTAAATTTCTGTTTTTATCTCTTGAATTGTCTTATTCTTTTGCCAGAAAATTCAAGTTAACCAGAAATTGGGCCAAATCATGTCACAAAAAATATCCCTAAATCACGTCAAAACCAAATCAGGTCGAAACCAAATCAGGTCGAAACCCAAATATGACATTTTTTTCAAAATCATTCCACAAACTTTAAATTTTTTTTTTTACTTTTATTAAGTTTTTTAGAATATTTTTATTTGGATCTCGTAAGAATTCAGAAACAATTTCTAAATCACTGCCTTAAATAATTCTTGAGTTATTTTAATTGTAAAAGAAGAATAAAAAATATGAGCATGCTCTTCGTCTAAAGCCATATTGAAAGACGCGCTTTTTTTTAATTATGGTGGGAGATCATCGAAAGTCGAACTTAATAAGAGATGACCACCCTTGGCAGGGTTCAAACCAGAGGCTTAGCGCGTGCACTTCATAGAATCAAGCGCAAGCAAACCGAAAACGTATCTGACCCAAGGGCTATCTGTCAACTCGAGCCAACATGGAAACTAACTCAGACTAAAATCCAGTATTAAAATTGAAAACTTAGTCTTATAATGAAAAACTTAGTGCTATAATTGGGAAATTACTATTATAGTTGCCGAATTAGCCTTATAATTGGGAACTTAGTATCATAATTGCCAACTTAGTGTTATTTTTGCAATTTAGTCTCATAATTGGGAACTTAGTATTATAACTGCCGACTTAGTCTTGTAACCCCACAAACTCTTTCTCATAACACTTACCTATATCAGCTGTCATCCACCAAACAATAAAAAATTTTAAAAAAAATTACTGCCTAAAACAACAACGCCTAAAATTAATTTAATTCCCCCTAGCCACAAAAATAAAACCAACACCTGGATTTTTTGACAGTGACAACAGTATGTATCTCAAAGAAACAGATATTTTGAAGAATAAATACAGTTTTATTTTGCAAAAAATAACAAGTTTTCTGAAAATATGAGAAGCATCTTACATAAGATAGCAAGGACCTAATCTATATTTTAAAATGTAACAACTGAACATACTTTTAAACTTCTCAAACCATAGTTTTTGAAACAAACGGCTAAAAATAAATAAATGACGCATTGTTGATTTTATGAATTTTAATTTGCAGAAAAAAAAATACATTTCTCAGTGTTATATTATACATTCATTAGAACCAATATGATGCGAGTGTACTTTCTACATAGGCTCAGGATGTAAAGTATGTTATCAAATCAAGAAGTAGCTCGTTTTAACAGTGAAAAATGGTCTGGGAAATGAGCTCGCACCAATCCACACTCTACTATATTTTAGAGAGTGGGCCAGAATCCCGGAGCAAATTTGATTCAGTTTGTCTCAGCGTTACTTCTTTTGGTTCGACTAGGTCTAGTTTGGTTCTGGTCAATAAAAGACACACTTGCATTTTATTTCACATGGAATGGAACTATTTTGAAACATTGACCAAGATTTAGCATTTTCTAATCTAGACGCTTAATTGTTTCATCAAAAGAGTTGTTATCAATTGAAGTGAAATTGAGATGAACAAAGAAGTCACAGGATTGGTATGATACATATTATTTTTGGAAATGAAAAGAAGATGTCGTAATTGACATATTTATTAATTGTTTTCATTTTGGATGAATAATGGGTTACGGATTTTTTTTGTTTTCCCAAAAGCTCAAAGTAAAAAATTTAATCGTTTCAATGCTTTTATAACCTTTCTTGGATATTCTTTGCTCTCTGTTCCCCAGGACAGTAATTAAAAAGCAATGAAAATTTACCCATACTTTTCAAAATGTATCATACCTGTTTTAATATACCAACCCAGCTACCCTCAAAACCCTTACCAAAATCTTGACATTAATTAGTCCTTCTTTACTTTAGAGCATTTGCCATTCAAGTAAAAATAAAACAGGGTATAAATGTAACTAGCACATATTCAACAGCCTAAAATTAACTGGAATATTTAATTAAAATTGTTTAAGATATGAACAAAAGGTTTTTTTGAGGTTTGTGATGTTTAACATAAATCCCACATAAATATTTCAGAAAATTCATACTGCAAAAATATTTACCATCTACGCAAATGCGATAAAACGAGCGATATTTTACTACATACGCAGTATGTAGTAAACAACTCTAGCAAACATACATCAAAAGAATAATATTTTTAATAAATACTAGTCGATTGATAATTTTGTCAAAGTTTCAAGAGAGAAACAATCCTGTGCATGTTTGGTAAGAAATCTAGAGAAAGAAAGAAAAACTTTTCTACTAACTCCTTTCGTTTTTACTTTTCAAGCTAAATAAAAAAAGGGAAAAAAATATTTGTTAGAAAATTTAAACACCTAACCTAGTGAGAGCCAATATAATGTTCCAGATAGCAGTGATTGGTATTTAAAGTCAAGCGCTTAATGAAGTATAAGCATATATATTATACGTTTTGTAATGATCTTATCTCTCGCTAAATAGACCATCAAATAAATCAAAATATAAAGGATCGCGAAAGCATGGCAAGCTTGTTGGCAAGCCAAAGTTAAAAACGGTATATGGTAATTGTGGATAAAAGAAAACTGCAACAGAATTCACCAAATTTTCTTACGCTGCCAGTGATTTATACAATAAAGCTGTATGTATATCAGTGGTATGTTGGTTAGCGTTTGCTGCTATATGGCAAAACGACAGTTTTTCGAATCCTCACGATTAACCGTCCAACGCGCGTAACAAGAACAACAGCAACACTGGTTGACAATATATAAACAAATTCCCATTTTGATTCATCTTTTAAAAAAAAACATAATAAAAACTTCGATTCCTGACCACTTTCCTATTTATGATGCTTTTAATGAAGACAAATATAACACATCAAAACAGTTAGAGGTTTTATCGAAGACATTTTAGTAAAGCTAATATCCAAAACTTCAGGGCTGATCTCAAAAAGGTAGACTGGGTTGTTCTTGACTGTCGAGCAGGTACCAACAATACCTTGAACGGTTTTGCGGAAAACTTTCTACCCTAAATGACTTGCATTGCTAAAAATAATGATACAATATCACCATGGATGACAAAAGGTATGAGAAAATATTCAAAACAAAACCAGAAATTATATGTTAACTTTTTAAAACAAAAAACAGAAAGTTCAGAAACAAAATATAAAAATTGTATAAATTTCTTTGAAAAAATGAAAAAATTCATACTACTCATCGCAAATTGAAAAACATAAAAATGATCCAAAAATTACGTGGAAAATAATGAAAAAAATCACTGGAAAAATAAAATAAATAAAAAATAAATGACCGACCTAATGTATTAAAAACAATAAATGAAAATACTTATGACAGAAGAGAAATAGCGACAGAATTTAATGAGTTTTTTTACAAATATTAGAAGCAATCTAGCAAATGAAATACTAGCGGTAAATAAATCTTTTGAAAGTTATAACAGGAAATCAAGAGTTTATTAATGACTTTGAACTTACTTTTGAAGAACTGGAAACAGCGTTTAAATCACTAGAAAGAATCAAGTCTTGCGGGGTGGATAACTTAAATGGCAATACAACAAAATCATAATCCCTCGACGCGATAAGCAAAGAAGTACTTCCTCACTGTCTAAAAATAGCAAAAGTAACCCCTATTTTCAAGTCGGGTGATACCCCAATCCTTATCCTCTTTTATAGATCTTCTAAGTCGTATTTGATTAGTAGAACTACCAATTAATATAAAGTACGAAGAATTTGCCATTGCATATCTCATCTGTGGAACAAAATTGTTCTTATCAACTTAAATCTCTCTGAAATAAAAAAACTTTCTCTTTTTAAGAAAAAGCTGGTCATATATTTTTTCTTCTTGTGATTTTAAATTGTTGTTTTAAAATCTTATTTTGTATTGTTAAAAAACATAATTCACACAAAAGTCTCAAAAGCGAAATAAGGAAGAAATTCGATTATCGGTGATAAGACCCAAGTGTTCTTCTACAAGTTTTCCGTGCTTTGACTGAAATTATAATTATACATAATTATATATAAATATATTTATATATAATTATAATTTATAAAGTAAGGCATATAAGAAAAATTTTAAAAGTTTATTTTTAGATATATTTTTTTGAAAGAACATTTAGGTACGTTTTTATTTACACTAATTTTTTTTCTGTATCAAAAATATAATTTTATTTATTTATTTTTACTGTTAAACTGGAAAAGTCACCTGACATTCATAAGTACCCTATATACCAAATCTCATGCATTTGGAAATACGATCCAACCAAAAATATCAACCTTTGAAAATATAAATATAAGTTTTCATAAATTTTAAAAGTTTGAAATATATTAAATTAATATAAATTCAAAAACATAACTCCAAGTAAAATAAAAAAAAAAAAAATAAAATAAAAAAAAATATATATATATATATATATAAGAATTTTAAATCTTCTGTTGTAGGTAAAAACATTAATTTAAAAAGTTCCAGGCTAAAACAAAAGTTTATAACAAATTTCTAAAATCTCAGTTAACGATGAACACAACTACAAGGTATAAAAACACTGTTTTACAAGTTAGTTAAACGACCTAAAGTAAATTATTATTCGAACCAAGTTATCAAGTCAAAATCGAATGCGAAAAAAACTTGGTCCGTGTTTAATGAAATAGTTGCTAGGCAAAATTTACACCATTTTTAAGCTTGTCAACAAGTTTGTCATGCTTTCGCAAACCTTTATTTATTGATTAATACTGTGGCCGAATGTAGGAAAAAAATATGTTTTTGGATTTAATTATTTTGGCAGTAGTCTTACTATCCATATAAGTAATCTTGGAAAAATGAGGCTTTTAAGTCTCTAATTAACAGACAATAATTAAAAGAGACATACTCAAATAAATAATGCTATTTATTTTCTTATTTCCTTGTCGAGAGGGGAGTTACACATGAAATAAATGAAACACGGGCGTTTAATGAGCGCTTGAGCATTGAGTTTAACTAAATAAATTATGGGTGTCTAAAAAACTTATTTGGGGTTTTAAATTAAGGATAATAAGAGCACCTAATAAACTTGGAATTAAGGAGAACATGTTAACGGCATATTTGGCTGCTGAGTTTCGGGGTAGAACCCCTGAGGTGCTCACCCCTGTTATGCTTCCTGAGTCGCAAGTATTCAGAATCAGGTTGTTGTAGAAGGTAATGCTTTATTTATATTGAAGGAGCAAAAACAAGGCATTACTTTAGGTTTAGATGCAAACTTCTACGTGGATAAACTTTCGCGAAGACAAAAATATGCGAAATTTTTGCATTTCGCGTGGATAAACTTTCGCGAATGTTCTAGTATTAAAAATTTTGCGAGGATAAACTTTCTCGAATGGCTCGCTTGCAATACCCGTTCATAGTAAAATCAAGCAACGTTTGCAATACCCGTTCACAGTTTCGTTCGTTTTGTATCATGACAATATATTCGGTAAACTGGCCTGTAAAAACTTTCATTATCACCGAAACCTAATGATTAGCTGGTAGATTTAATTTCAATCTTTCACATAAGGGAAGAATATTTCATCAAGGAATTTCAAGGACTCCTCTGTGTTAGAATAATGCTTAAGATTAATGCTCAGCGAAAATCCTTTGGGGAAGGTAATTCATGGAAGGCACTGATTTGTTTTTGCTCCATATATCAATCGGATTGGTAGGAATTTCCCAGGCTGATGGCAATTTTCCCAGAGAGAGAGAGAGAGAGAGAATGTTATATTTAACGTGGG
>JAUZNK010052430.1:0-15766 GCA_035046665.1 Euphysa ruthae
CACGTATATATGTACATATATATAATATATATATATAATATATACAATTTATTTAGAATATTTCTTGCTTGTTATTATTATTATTATTATTTAGGTTATACCTTATCTGCAGTTTATTGAAATTGATGAAACCTTTTCAGCCTACCAAAAAAAAGAGGTTGGATTTATTATTTATTTTTGGATTCGTTTGTTTCATGCCACTGAGCTAGTGAAACGTGTGCAGCACTTTGGCCTTAGGTACCAGAAAACAATGCATTGATTGTGATAATGTAGCAAGTATTCAGAATTATGTGATTTTTTGGAAAGCTATCACTGATTACCATCTTAAATTATAAGAGTCTGTTCTAACCTTAAGGTTGACTTCATTAGTATAAATCACTGCTTTTATATGTTTGCTAAATGTATTCTCCTGAATTTACGTTTCATGTACGGTAAATGGTTGATTAAGCGCCCAGCCCTTTGTTTAAAATCTTAGGTTTGGACACAGGAGTTTATTCGAGGGGGTTGCTTATTCGAGAGAGGTAGCTGTTAAAAAAAATTTTCGTTTTTGCTTGTTTATCTGAAGAATGTGTTTTCTCATTAAAATTAGTAAGAAATAAATCTAAAACAAAAGATTTACACAAACAGCAAAAACAACAAACAGCAGCATAAAATAGGGTTATAAGATCAAATAATATCATCCTGGTGCAAAATGAAAACTTTGTTTCACATCCAAATCACAAGTTGTTATTGAAAGAAACGGATTTGTTTCATCTTCTAAATCCTTCATAACCTCCATTTGAAATTTCAATATTTCTTTACCGGCTGCACAAGACTGATTTTCTGTAAAGCATTGGGGGTCATCTGAGCCATGGACCTTTATATTTAGTTCATGTGTCTCGAATGAACGTTCCGAAGGTAACAAAGCCCATGAATCGATGGTCCATTCAACAAATTTTTTTTCATGGCATTACCTTTAAATTGCGTTCAGTAGTTTTGTTATGTATGCCCACTTCTGCAAGCCATTTTTCATTTATTTCTGTACAGTTTGCTTTAAAAGTCTTGTTCCTTGAGACATCAGGTGCTTGAATAAACCTTGTTCAACTTCCAAAACTAATAAATTGATCAATTTTTGCTGATTTTAAGGATGTTATGTCGTTCCTGTTAGTCCCACTTAAAAATTTTTTTGTGTACTCAATTGTCAAATTGGTGTTCATCTAATCGTTGAATGAAGACTCTATGACATAATATGCTTTTAATTTGTAATTAAGTGACTATCATCCAAGTTTCGAGCCATTGAACACAATAATTGGTTTTAACTTGGTTCCATCTGTTTTAGCTGTTATGCTCGTGATTTCTCTTGGCCTGTTGATTTCTGTCTTTTCTTGGCATATATGGCTTTTTTCATGATGATTTTTCAAGATGCTCATAGTCCTTTTTCCCTTTAGCTATAAATCCCTTCAATAAGTAGTTCTTTCATTTGCATATCATGAGATTTACTTCAACCTCCTTCTAGTTGTTTTCTTTTCGCACCCTGAATTTTTTTCTCCATGCCATTCAGTTCGTCTTTACTTTTTATCCATTCTCTAATAAGCTTTCTATCAACATTAAATTTTGTGTTGGCAGATAGAATGCTTTTATTCTCAGCGTATTCTATTGCTTCTAACTTAAATTTTGTGCGATAACTCGTAACTTTTTGACCTTTATATGTCATTGCAAGTTGGTTTTTTCCCACTTCATTTGGCATATTTACGAAAAACACTGTCTTTACTGATTACTCACTTTTTTTAGTGCATCAAAGGTATGATTGGTAATCATTTGAAAAATTGTCACGTAAAATAAATCAAAAGTTATATAAAGATAATTGTATTGAAAAGCCTTTTTTCTCTGTTTCTTTTATGTTTTTCACGTGTCTCTGTCATGTCTAATTTTTTCAAACAAATAAAGTTGTTATTTTAGAAAGCACTTTGGCAATGTGGTGCCATAGTTCAATGTGAATGTCCTGTGCAGTTAATGAATGAATAACTTTCAGTTATATCCTTACTTTGTTTAATGCGTTGATCAACAGACTGTCATGGCAATTTCACTTCTTTTGGATATTTCTTTGATAAGTTAGCTTTTAAAACTCCAAGATGTGGTTTTCACGTTTATCAGTCAAAATGATTTTAAAAAGAAAGCTGTTTTTAAGAAAACACAACTTATTTTTTATAAATATAAATAAATATTGAAAAATTATAAATATTGAAAAAGTGTACCCTTTAGCTTTAATTATTTATTGGAATAACCAACCACCAATGGAAACTTTGAGAGGGGTACTTATTAAAAAATTAGATTTTTAGGTGGGCGCTTATTTGATAATGGACGATAGTAATCTGGCATTTATGGTAATATTAAATTTTAATAATATTAATAAAATATGCAATTTCATTTCTTTTTAGCATTTCTTTATACAAAACAATAACTTAAAAGGGAACTCAAATATCATTCTAAAGTTTTTTTAGTTACGATTTTCATGAAGGCTCTTTTAGTGGGGGAATTTCAGATTTTTGAAAAACATTCTTGTTTCTTAGCAACAGTTCTTTGCATTTAAGCCAAATAAAAATGACGCTTTTTGTTGGTTTGGTCAGATTCTTGACCAAAACGATATTTATCAAACCTCTACTTCTGTTTTCATGCACATCTGAGCATTCTTCTTTCTATGATATAAAAGCTGGTGATAAAGCTTTTTTTTGTCTTTATTAATTACATTTAGTTTTTCAGATATAAGATAAATCAGTAACAATGACATATTAGATTTGTAGGTACTATGTTGCTGGATGGATATTTTTATGTAGGGGTGGTTTTTCTATTATATTATAAAGCTGGTTTCTAACGTTTCTATCTTTTCCTTGCCAATAATATTGGAACTAGCACAATTTCACATGATTACACTGAAAGATCACTTAAAAGCGAAAGTTGGTAGATTTTGTAGTTATTTCTCCTGTTGATATAATTGTTAAATATTTTGCTATTGATATATTAATATTAGTTATAAAAGATTTCTCATATATCTAGAAAATATTACATAGTTCATTAAAATAAAACATATATATATATATTGAATTTGTAAAATTTAGGTGTAGAGTAAACACATATTCTTTCTTGTTTATAATTTTAGCTCTTCTATTTTAACTCTTTTGATTTTTATATAAAGGTCTGTTCTTCACATTTTAGAAGGTGGAAGACGAGGAGGATGGTCCACAAAATACTTCAATACAAAAACCAAAAGAACTTTCTTTCATCGACAACAGAAGAGCACAGGTATTGATTACATAAATTTTGGGGAAAAATTTTTCTATTTGTTAGAAATAAATTTTTTAATGGCGCTTATTTTTCAAGAAGAGTATTATTCTTTTAATTCCAGCTAAAATTTTAGCTTTTTAACCACTCGTGTCATAGTTTTACTACAAAGATACCTTTTTATATTAACGTAAATAATTATCAAACTGGCTAAAAGCAATTATTAATAATTTATTTTAAGACTTGGTTTTAGTTTTTGTATATTAGATAAGGGCTTGTTTAATAGTTTGCATTATTGTCATTTAAATTTAAAATTCTGATGAAATTTGTTGAAAAAGTGATTTCATCAAACCACATCCTTAAGTTGTACCTAGCAAAGTGTGGAAGTACGCTTCCACATTTTGCTAGCTATCACATCACTACGCAATGAAATAATTTTTAGAAGTATTTTACAATAATAATTGGGTTTAGCTCCCAATATTTGGACAATATACTTAGTATACTTTAATTCATTTAGAACTGTCAAATCTTACTAAAACGCATAAATTTACAAAACCATGAAATAGCAAACACTCTCATAACTATGGATCCTGAAGAGAAACTTAGCAGGGATACATTAGAACAGGTTAGTTGAAAGTTATTACCATAAAACTTAGAAATGAACATTCCATCTACTTTGAAAAATTGTAGGGGCATATTAGAGCAGGTTAGCTAGAAATTCCTTCTAATTAATAGGGATACATTAAAACACATTGGAAAATTATTTGGCAAGAAAACATTAGAAAAGGTTTGTGTTCCATCTGTTACAGTAGGAATAAAGATAAACAGGTCTAACATAAGAAATATTGAGGATTTAACACAATACATTAATAAATTCTATAAGAAATTCTTTTTGTTGTATTTGCTATTTATAGCAAGTGCATTCAACAAAAAACAAAGTGTTTATATAAGCTCATTACAATTATTTTTTTTTTTTTTTTGAAACAAAATGAATGTTTGGAAATCGCAGAAACTTTAAAAGTTGTTTCCGTGATTTCCAAGTTTTTTTGAAATCCAAAAGTTGATGAATATTTTTCTGTTTTACATTGTCGGAAAGTTTTTAGATTTTTTTTTTTTTTTTTCTATGATGTAAAGATGGCCTAATAAAATCCATGGTAACCTCGTAAACGTTTTCATGATTTTTGAGAATTCCCCTGTCTAAAAATTGTCTAAAAAATATAGATTAACAGCCCTCTGAGTTACAAAAAATGTGCCTGAGCAACATATTGTCTTCATAGCTTACATCTGCCTCGGTGAAACAAAATCATTTTGTTTCTTGTTTTTTTGTTTTATTATTATTTTATAATTTATTTAATTGATTTTCAATTTTACTTAATTAATCAATTAATTAAAAGCACTAAAATTGTTTTAAGTCTTTCAATAATTATTGCTATTTATGGATTATGGAATAATCTAAATTTTCAGATTTCTGTTCTTGGAATCTTTTCTAAATAACCAACCTAAAGTTGGTTTCTGTGCCAATTATTACCAATATGCACCAATATTTATGGATATCATTCTTTTTTTTTCTTGTTAAAAAGCTACAGCTTTTCTGAATACATAGAATTTGAACCCTTTTTCATAGGGTTTTGCTGAATTGATGTGTAAAGTATTGAGATTGTGATCTTCTCCAGATCTAGATACTTCTCAAATCTGTTTATGGGTTATCAAATTTTATTTTAGATGTTAAAATTTGTTCCTACACAAGATGAAGGCCAGTTGTTCCAATCACATGCAAAAGAGGCTGATCAATTTGCCTTGGGAGATAGTTATTTATATGAAATGAGCAAGTAGGATATCTTCTTTATATTTATATTATTTCTTTGTAATCTTTGTGGCATAACCAGATGTGTTTAGGTAGTTAAAGTGGTATCCCCACTGTTTTCTTTTCAGTGGTTCTTTTCCCCGTAAAATGAATGTATTTTTTCTTCTTTTATTAACAGTGGGTTAACAACCAGAAAACTGATTAAGAGTTATAAAAAAGATGAATATTTTTACTTAAAAATAAAAAATAATAAGCTTGTTTTTTATTTAAAGAAAACTATGAATAAAAAATTAAGACGGATTAATAATAAATTAAGCTGCTCCTAATTTTTTATCCGTTTTTGACTCCAAATATACATTCAAGGTATTCATTGACCAATCAACTTATTTTTTTAACTTTTTTTTTTCTTTTAAAGCTTCACTTCTAATAAGTCCATATGACAAGCGTCAAAAGCTTAATAAAATGTTTGTTATAACTGCTCAAACTTTTAAAATTTTTACTGGAATTTTAAGCAAAGCATTTAAAATTTCCATTTGTGTGTTGTATTTGTTTATTATTATTACTTTATATGATTGGTATAGGAATATCGACAGCTTTTTATCATCAAACCACTCATCAGCACAGATGGAAGGAATGGTGCCTTAAAGTTGTTTATAGAAAGAAGCTTCGTTTTTGAAGCGTTGAATGACATAACCATTTCTCACTCCCATTCAATAACAGTGTGAAGATCATCTTCCATATCAATTGTCATTTCAACCTTTTCAAAAGCATTGTTTTTCTTCTCTAAGGAAGAGGACAAAGTAGTATCATCTGCATATATAGCATGCTTACAAATAATTCTATCAGGCATATCATTAATGAAAATTATAAAAAGAGTCCCACAATAGAACATTGAGTGGCCCCAGAATTTACAGATTAACAGTTTGATTATTGGCCATCGAGGACCACCTTGGTTTCTCTGCCTGACAAAAAAGAGATAATGATATTCAAAACTTCACCAGAGATACCATGTCTTATGGAGAAGTCCTGCATGCCACACCTTGTCAAATGCCTTAGAAATGTCAGGTGCAATCGCCCTTAATTCACTGCAAGTGTCAAGAGATTGATAGAAACCTTCACATATGACAGTCAGACCATCAGCAGTGGATCTACCAGGACAAAAACCATACTGATGATCAGAAAACGGATTGAGTGGCTCTAAGTAACAAGTAATGCATCAGTTAATCAATGATTTGAATACCTTACCTATGACTGTAAAAATACTTATAGGATAGTAATTATAAGGATCAGATCGCTCTCCAGAAATTTTATAATAATGGAACAACAGATGCCAACTTCCAACAAGAAGGAAAACAGCATCACACGTCTTTAACAACCCTGCAGAGAATCGTAAAGAGTTCTGGAAAACGCTTTTGTAACATGACTCCAGTAAATTCATCAGGCCAGTAGCTTTAGAATGATCAAAAGCAGCAATAACATTTTCAACCATTTTTGTTGTTATGTTGAGATGTGGCAAGTTAGTGTCAGTCCTAGTTGGAAAGTCAGGTGATATGTTTCCAGAATCATAAAGGTTGCAATCAGCAAATGTGGCCACAATTGCTGGAAAAAAGCTATAGGATCAAATGTGGTTTCATGTTATACATTAGAGAGGTAACATAGGCAACAATACCTAAATGAAGCCAAGGAGTAATTTCTCTAGCGCATTCCTCTGTATCGAGACTAACGAAGTAGATCATGGGAAAAGATGTTGTTGAAGTTGAAGTCAATATTAACCACTGCATGGTCAGAGTTTCTTAAAGGGCTAGAGAGAGATTTCCTGCAGATGTCAGGCTTCAATGAAGAGGATTGATCAGTTAGAGAAGATTCCTGATTATCACGATCAGGTTGACAAGAATAGACTAGTTGAGTTAATGACTGAGATATGGGGGAAGTTGTAGGTGTCGATACCAGAAAGGCTATCAGCTCTAGAGAAAGGTAACTAGTCAGTGGTGGTTGTTGAAGTCCCTAAAGACAAATGTATATGCAGATGGGTGAATTATGAGAGTCTCGTCAATTATTTAACAAATTGATTTAATTACACAGCAGGATAGATAACTGGTCTACTGTAGAACAGATAGACTTAAATAAATGTATGATTCTTTGGAGGTTTCATAAACGACAGGCAGATTGTCACATGCAGTCAGTAATAGTGTATTTTTGCAAACATCAATGCTGTAAAAAGCTTTTTCATGGGTTGCAATTCCTAGCCACAGAAGCTATATTTTAGTGTTATGTTTTCTATCATTGTTTACTGATTTTTTTTATTTGTTGCCTTAGTTCAATGTTTACAAGTTTTTTTTTTTTTTTTTTATAAAACATAACAAATTTGAAGTAAGGACAAAGCCATTACACAATCTATTTTCTACTATTTTTCATGCCAAAAATTGATGATGGCTGCACCTAAAAAAGTGGTTACTATTCAAAACACCAACTTTTCTTGCAGTGAAACAATAACGATTAGACTATCCACAAGGCTTAAAATATGTTTTTGTAGGAAATTAGGGCAAAAGAAATAAATAAATTTGTTTTGTTTTAATTCCTCCATTCTATTTGATAATGAAATTATATTTTTATACTGTGATTGTAGCATGTTTTTAATTTTCATACAGTTTTTAATGCAATCTACTCAATTAACAACCGACCTTAATATTCCAGGAACCTGCTGCGAATATTTATACCTCATAAGAGAAATATAATTCGACCTCATTTATATATTACTTGTCAGAGGGTTAGAAAGAAAATGTCAGCTGTGACAAAGTGGTGGACTTTGGCCCCAGACACTTTGGAAAGTACCCCAAAATAATGGATTATAAAAAATAAATGGCATTCAATAATTTTCAGGGGAACTGGACGTCATTTTAACCCACTTGCAAAATACTTCAAATTTTTTCTGTGATAGTTATACATTGCTAGACTTTAAAAATGCACGAGCATTCAGCAATTTTGGTGTATAACACGATGTTAGACCACACCTAATTTCATATTTCTATAAGTCCTTAAAGCCCTATTTTGACTATTTTTCAGATAATCCGAGTGAGGAAACATTTTATTTTTTTGCATTATTTTCAAGATAAAGAGCATCGTAACCAACACAATATTAACATCTGTTTGTTGCACACAGTTGCATCCATGAATATCTAAATTGAAAGAAAAATGTTTTTCAGAATTTACACCTTATGACAATCAATTTGGAGGGGATTTACTTTCACGGAATTCAGCGAAAAATTGAAATTTAAACGATCTGCAGATCTAAATACCAGTTAAAAATTAAAATATCCTGAACAGCCCACACTATAGCTTTTTCTGCCATTTCCATTTCATACTCCATCTGCAAAAATAAATATCCAAAACTACCTCAACGTTCCTGTGTTCAAAGATTTAGAAAGTTTATTTACCAGCTTCACTTGTTTATGACATCATCAATACTTGTGCTTAATCACAACATCCAATGATTGCGGTGTCATAACTCTTTCAAACGATTTCAACTTGTATGTGCTGTTTTGATTGATAAACCAGCCAAATGGAAATTTTGGCAGGCTGAAATGGAGTTTGTGAGATTGATGATCCCAGTTTTTTGACTAGCAGCATCTGCATTAATTGTTTGTTTTAAAGCCTGCTCATTTTAGTCCAAACAAACCCCTTTTAAAGCTTTCATAAATCGATGGATGGGTTTGGTCTATCTCGCATAATTTAATTGGCTGCAAGCTAAAAACAAATCTGTGATATGTGGTAGGCAGTGTGTATACAAATATGACTCTCCCCTTCGAATGCCATCCGTAGTCCGAAGTCCGTATAAGCTCATGAAGTTAATATATTCCATCCAATATTTAGCTGTTTTCCGTGCTTTTCTGGAGTAGTATCTTCTCTATACTTGTCGTTACGTTCATAATCATCATTAGGTTCTTCTGATTCTAATAATTTGTCATGTTGTAAATTTTGAGATCGCACGCCATTAAATTCATTGTGATGATTAATATGCTTCTGGTAATTGCAACACTTGAAATGCATGACTGAGGAGACTATGAAGCCACTTTTTACTGTTATAATTTTAACTGTTATAACTTCAAGCTAAGAAAATTCTTATTAGAATTAGATGCTCCACTTTCTAGCAATACATATGATCCACTAGATTCTTCAATATGTTTTCCAAAAACATGGAAAAACGCCATTTTTAAGTGAAAAGCGCCTATGGCTACCAAGATATTATCAAAACGTGGAGCCTGTATCTTAAAATTACTAGGAAATATTGTTATTGCAATTAACAATAGCTTTTAAAACAGTTTCTCTTGATTTCCCAATAATGCGTTTTTGAGATTGACCCTTTCTACGTATTAGTGCTGACTTGGTACAGTTATTTGGGTAATTTCAACGTTTGCATAATTTTGAACTTCAAAATCACTAATTATCCTGTTTTCTACTGCAGACTGCCAGCATATGGCAACAGCATCATGTAATGTATCAGCGTCCAGTTTTTTCTACAATTTAATCATAGTTGTTCCATGCCATTTGCCATTAGCATCAAAAGCAAGCTCGGTTCTTGAATAGTGTTTTAGCTCAACCAGAAATATTCAGCATTTGCATAGCAACTTTTGAACCTGTTAGGCTCTTCATGGTTAAACCAAGCATTGGGTGTTTTGAGGACATCTTTTGACCAGCTGTTGTTACGTATATGGCGTATTGACTTATTGGCTTATTTAAAGTTCTGTGAATCGGCACCAGCTATCAAATATGTAAAGTAATTTCTTAATTTATTTGGAACACTTCTCCCTTTTTTGATATCTTCTAGCGCCAAGACTTCAGCGAATAGTTCATGGTCACAATCCAAAATTTGATTGCATAAAAGAAATGTAACTTCCAAACTAACATGTCGTTTTTTTTTATTTACTATCACAACACAACACAACAACACAACAGCGTAGGATGATGTATTACGTTGCCTTTCCTTTTCTTGCTTTAGATGTTGTGATTGTGAATATTCGCTTCAAGTTTTTAAACTGCATTACGAGTATCGTATTAGCGCAGTATTGTTTTAATCAAATAATTAAACTGGCAAATTATCTTGAAGAGATAATATTTCATTATACTATAATTTTCACAACAGCCTACTCTAGCATGTCGGCATCAGAAAATTAACATTGTGCAACTTTTTATTAGTGCTAGGCAAAATAGTTCTTACCGCAAAAATTGTAGTACTCTGACTGAGCAACTCCTCACGCTAGTTGACAAAAATTGGGAATCATACCTGAATGTTAAAAATAAAACGCCACGAAATGTTCAAACAAGCAGCATTATGTCAATTTTGACTGTAGTAAGGGAGTTTTAAGGTAGAATGGAAATGAACAACAGGTAGCGCAAAATTTGAATCATATTTCTCTTATGAGGTGGCAGGTTCCTTGACTGTAAGAACCAGAAATTTTCAAAAATGCACAGATAATACAGATAATCTTGTCACAATTACTTAATAAAATTAAATATTATGTTGCAATCATGTTGCAATATTTAACGATGGAAATAATAGTTTTTATATTTATCAACAGTATATAATCGCGTAGTGATATTCACTCTACCTTATACAGAATAATTGTTATTCCAAGCACCTACTCTACTGCCTTATTGTATAGCATGGTCACAATAAAGCTAGTTTATTTTGATAAAGACAGGCACCAAACTATTTTTCAATGTTATAATTTTTTTGTATACAATATTTTTGATTATTTTGATTATTTTATTTTTAGGATTGATCATTTTGAAGAAAGACTAAAAACTTTGAGTTATAAAAAAGGATTTAGCGAAAGAATGGCAGAAATAAAACCGAAAATACAATGTAAGTGAATTATTGTTCGATTTTTGTGGCGACCTTAAAATGGATATTTTAGAATTAAATAAAGACAATTACATAAAAAACTATAAATTATAAATTATAAACTAATAATTTATAAACAAATATTACCTTTACACAGAAAGTAAAGGAACAAAAGAGAAATTATTTGCTGTTTTTTCATGTACGTATTTCAAGATAAAATATATTGAATTTTATTTTTCATTTTTTTAAACTATTCGACCAGAAAATTATTGTTTTTCCCACTTCATGAGGTCAGAAAGAATATTTAAAAATAAAAATAATTAGAATAATTCTTATTATTCATTGTTTAAAAATGACCAAATGACCAATCAAAAAAGTATAATGTTGAGCAACCAATGAAAATACTTTATTAAGACATGTTCTGAAATCATGATCCATAATAATTATTCAATCCAATCGGATAAATGTGCTACTTCGTAACTTAAATAAAATGAAGACTAATTACGATTGATCAGACTGTTTAAATCCAAGTCATTTTTAACGCTATTATTATGAAGATTTTACAGAATTCACTTTTTTTTCTGTTTTTGTGTTTGTAGGTGTAATATCAGCATGCAGGCAACTCTCTCACAGTAAAAGACTACGTACATTATTAGAAATCGTATTATGTTTTGGAAACTATATGAACAAAGGAAGTCGGTCAAATGCATCTGGTAAAATATTAAATAATATTCTGTCTGCATGGAAAAGTTATAGGGATTCAGTTTAGCCAAATATCAGGGAAAAAATTCTAAAACAGGTTTTCAGGAATTAGTTTATTTGAACACAGTTTTGCAATAGGTTTTCTGGAATGATTTAGTTTGGAACAAATTTAAATATAGGTTCCCTCATGATAAGTTTTTTTTTTTTGAAAACCATATATTATATTGTTCTCCTAAATATAGTTGCAAATGTTGGGTTATGTAGGCAATTTAGGTAGGTAGGATTTCTTTATTTTAGCAACAATTTTAATGCAATCCTAGCACTTGTTGAAAATTCAGAGCAAGTAAATCGTTATTAGGAAAATTTTCCCTTGTACCACTTTGAAATCATGGTACTGCATATATTTTCCATTATTCTGAGCTATTTACTTGTGATTATTTGCACTTTTTATATGTTTGATTTTATCACAAATTTGGCATAGTTTGGACCTCTTTTAAGTTTGGGAGTTTTTTAAACAGTTTTTGAATCAAATTATTAGGGATTTTAGACTTTTTGATGACATTATTTTTCTATTTACATATACATAATTAGGACGCCAATCTTTTTTTTACAGGAAAGTTGGGCTAAAAAAAAAAGGAGAAGTTTCATAAGGGGGTTAAATGACGATTCAATTTTAGGAAAATAGTCTGCAAAAAGGAACATTTAAGTGGTCATCTACGACTGTAAATTTAAACAATGAAATTAGGTCAATTAATATTAATTAGGATCTATAATTTTCAGTTATAATTTTTTTTTCAATATTCCCAAAAAAAAATTAACCAACATCGAAATAATTTGTGTTATCTTTGTCTTGCATACAGCGTTGCATTTAAATAGCATCCGAAGCTAATCGTTCAGCGAAAGAAGTTCTATGGAAACAGTGTTTCTATCTATCTTTCAAATCAAGGATAAAATTTGCTTTGTTAATAAACAGTTTATGGTAATTCATTCTCTTTTCTACAAAAGATATTTTCTTTGGCAAAGCAATGGACATATTTAGATAATTACCCATGGTGGAGCTGATTTTTACCCATGGTGAAGCTGATGATTGCCCATGGTGAAGCTGATGATGACCCATGGTGATGATGAAGCTGATGGGTCATATCAATTTCCAATATCTATAATCTTCCATTCAGCAATTTTTCTTCAGATTCTTCCATTCGACAATATTTCTTTGGAATCTTCCATTCAGCAATATTTCTTCGGAATTTTCTATTTAGCAACATTTCTTCGGATTCTTCCATTCGACAATATTTCTTCGGAATCTTCCATTCAGCAATATTTCTTCGGAATCTTCCATTCAGCAATATTTCTTCGGAATCTTCCATTCAACAATATTTCTTCGAAATCTTCCATTCCGCAATATTTCTTCGGAATCTTCCATTCAGCAATATTTCTTCGGAATCTTCCATTCGGCAATATTTCTTCGGATTCTTCCATTTGACAATGTTTCTTCGGAATCTTCCATTCAGCAATATTTCTTTGGAATCTTCCATTCGGCAATATTTCTTCAGATTCTTCCATTTGACAATGTTTCTTTGGAATCTTCCATTCAGCAATATTTCTTTGGAATCTTCCATTCAGCAATATTTCTTCGAGGTATTCCATTCAGCAATATTTTTTCGAGATCTTGCTCTTTTTTTTTCTGAATTTTTATGATAAGCTTTTAGATTATTATGTAAATCAAGTAGCAGTTTTATTTCTTCGAATTTAATCGTTGTTGACCCAATTCTGGACCTGAACATAGCTAAATATTGACATTTTAGGCCCAAAACAGTTAAAATTTTCTCAAATTAGTTCAAGATTTTTGCATAAAGTTATGGGATCATAAAATTTTGTTGACCTAAGATTTCGGTTCCCATGTCCGCTCCTAAATGATAAATATTTGATTTAAAAATCAAATTTGTATATTGCCTTATTGAAAATTACTGGGATTCAGTACCCAGGCATCCTAAATGCATAGATTTTGATTCATGAATGAAATGGGATTTTGGATTTTTTTGAAGGAGATATGTTCATATCTGCTGACATAGTTTTAGGAAAAAATACTATCTCTTATAATTTTAGCATGATGGTCAATATAAAATTCTCGTATATTCTCATAATTTTAATTTTTTAAGCCTCATTTTGATGAAAAAATATTGACTGGCATTCTTGTACGAGGGGTTGGAAATGAGGGCCTGGAAATGGCACGTTTCCTTAACTGATGCTTTAGATTTTCTGAATTTGATATATGATATTTAAGTGTCTATTGCTAAAAGGCTGAATTCGGTGGTTTGAATTCTCATCCAAGGCCCATACTCATAATATATGTTTCATGAATACATCAGGGATTTCTTATTAAAATCTTTCTTAGATCTTCTGGTTCACTGTAAGGTTCTGTTCTTTTCCTTTCTCTTTTTTTCCATTAAGTTTCATAAATTATTTGAACTGTTTGTTTATCTTGCTTCATCTTGTATTTTATTATTTTTTAAAATTTAAACATAACATATCTACCTTATATTTTTATCTGAAGCTTGTTATTAAAATAAATAATCCCATTATCTTTAATTTGCAAATTTCTACAGAAATTTTAAGCTCAGTCATGTTGCATACTTGTTTAGGGTTAATAAAGCACTAAACTTTTAAAAAGAAATTCCCTTTTTATTCCGTTTGATATCCAGGGCTCCATATTTTACTGTTTTATTTTACTTTTTCAGGTTTCAAAATCACAAGTATAAATAAAATAGTGGATACAAAATCCAGTATAGACAGAAGAATTACACTGCTGCATTACATTCTGCAACTCCTTCATAAAAAAGTAATTTATCTTGTTTGTTTAAATTTTACAGACCCCAAAGGTTTATGTATTCACTTATGGGATAATTTAACAATGAACAACGTGACACCCTTTAATGTTTTTATCTTTGTAGTTTTTTAGTGAGAGAGAGTCTTTCCTTTGTACATGAAAAGTTTGGGTATTAATTGATTGATTAAAGAAATTAAATTTAATATTTGGGATTTGAAATGTTGAAAAGAATGTTACGATTTTTGATTTTCGAATGACATTTAAGTATTTCAATCCAATCATTTGTTTTATATTTTGCCTTTCACTCTTTAATTATTTCACGCAGTGCATTTTGGTATTTGTATTTCTACAAAATGTAAGCATATTTTTTACAACAGTAAAAAAAAAATATAGCCTTCTTGTTTTTGCCCGTGGCACTTTATAAAGGAGATAATAATTTTCTCCCATTTTTTTTACTGAGTCTCAGGAATAAAACAGACAAATTATTATTATCTCTGCTTGAGTATCATTATATTTAACAAAAATATTATTTTAATTGTTTTGAGAAGTTTGAGCAGCAGAGAATATATTTATAAATAAAGTTATCATGAATTTAATAAACGATCCTAGTGGTTCTAGTTTTTTCAAAGTTCTAGCAAGGTTCCACCACACGCAGTATTTCATGAAACTACAAAAGAGGAGTTTATTCATAATGAAAATGATTTTGTTTCAAATAAAATATCTGAATGGACCAGAGACATAACTTAACACAAGATAACAGGTTACCAGTTGTTTAAATAGAACTTTAAATCTCAAATAAGAGCTAAAGCAAATGTTTCCAGAGCTAGAATTTTGTTTTTGGTAAAGAGCTATGTTTTAGCATCAATGAAAAAAAAAAGATATGAAATATCTGTAAATTTGTAAAATACTGGAAGTATGGTATATGCCAGATGTAATTGTAAAAGGTGGTGCTGGTGTATGTTTTGCAGCAACCCTTTACCAACGTATTGAGTACAAGCGGCTTGATTTAAAAAGTGTTCCTAGCGATAAAACTTGCACAGACATTTTACAAAAGTGGCGTGTCCCTAGTCAATCGTCTAAAAACTGTGAAGATATTATGTTTTAAGAATTAACTTTTGAGAAAGCAGATGCAAATAAATATAATTTTAATAATTTATAAAAATTAATAAATAAATGATTTATGACGTCATCAAATTTTATAAACTGTAGAAAAAATTTACATCCAACTTCCTTACTGAAAAAACTTTTGAAAAAGAATAGTACTAATTTCAAATCTCAAGCATACATACATACATACATACATACATACATACATACATACATACATACATAC
>JAUZNK010052441.1:0-15763 GCA_035046665.1 Euphysa ruthae
TAACTATTTAGATTATCTTTACTAGTGACTGCCTAACAGCTTTTTTCTCCAAAAGTTAACATGCCCTGTTGTTGACCACCCACCCCATCCCCTCGCTCTACCTAAACCCCTTAGTGCCCTAAGATAGAAACCTGTCTTAATCTTACTCACTGACTTATTTTCATTTTAATAAAAACTTGTTATTGTTTTGCCTCTTTATTTTATAAAGTTCCTTATTTATATCAATTATGTTATTCTACATTCACAACATAGAAAGCCATATTTTATGGTTGTTTTTGTGCAAATGTTGTAAAAATATATGAGATAAATAAATATATTAGCAAGCAGCTACACAAATCATTAAATGTCTGATTGGTAAAATTTTTAAACAATTTGAAATAAATAAAATTATGTGAAATTCAGCCTGTTTGATAACCAATAAGTCAATTTCAAGAGCTGATTGAAGTAATCAAAATTTAAGAAAACTCTAAACATGCCGTTTTTAAAAATGGTTGGCTTTCAGACAAATGTTCAAAAGAAGTAAAACTTTCAAAAATCTAAAATAGTAATTTTCCTTAACAAAATTTCAGAAATGTAAT
The DNA here is from genome assembly GCA_035046665.1 of Euphysa ruthae. Lineage (NCBI taxonomy): Eukaryota > Metazoa > Cnidaria > Hydrozoa > Anthoathecata > Corymorphidae > Euphysa > Euphysa ruthae. The sequence continues at coordinate 579 of JAUZNK010052441.1, forward strand.
GAAAAGTAACAGAAAAAAGATACTTAAGTTGAAATTTCACCTTTGCAATAGTCTGATTCCAACAGAAGGATATCCATATAAACAAACGATGCAGAGAACTATAAAGAACAACATTTCTACAATTTTAATCCTAATCTAGTTAGCTTATTGCTATAAATCAGGTCTTAACCAAAGAAAATCTTTGTATTATATATTTCCTGAAACAACGAAAAACTAAAATATTTAACTTTGATTTATAAAATAGGTAAAAATACATTGCTTAATAAACAAAGAGGAATGACAACATTTTTATAGATAAAACAAAACTGCTGTTTACAAAATCATAATAAAAACTATAGAATCTCAAAAATTTCAAATGAATGGAAGTAAACTTAAAGTCATATGTTTTAAAATATATATATATTTTTTTTTGTCATCTTTAACAATAAAAAAACAAAAATGGGGTTTTAGTCAAATTCTTTTAAGGAAATACTATTCTAACAAAAAATAAAATTTGAATATAAATATGCATAATGAATATAAATTATAAATATTATTAATATTAATAGCCATTATGTAAAAAATTAATATTCCTCAAAACACAAGTTTAACTTCTTAGGAAACATATTAATCATCCAAGACAAGTCAGCCCTCAAAAAAAATATTCAGCAGCACATATGCTGCAAATAAACATAAAGCATGTCTTTGTACAGAGGTTTTGCTTTTAATGATAAAAGAAAAATAAGCAAAGTATTTTTTCATTTTTTGGGTCATCAGCCAGGTTTCAGCAGCAGGATTTCTCCACCAAAGGTTAAAACCATACATGGTTTTTTATTCAAAAATCCAACTTTTATTCAAGAATTAAATTTTATAAGAAAAAAATGAAGCTGCTTCATGACTAATGCCAAAACTATCTAAAAAAATAAATTTCAAAATAATTTTAAAAGTTTGAAAAAAAACATAAAATGTGATTTTAATACAAAAAGCAAAACATAAACTGTGAGTGGGAGGATGAAAGCATTTTCTATCAGCCAGACTGTAGGCTCTGAAATAACCACCGGACATCCTCTTCTGTGAGTCACGTTGACCAACCAATTTTTATAAAATGGGCTATTCAATTTCCAAACTACAATTATTTTCTGCTGCTGGAAATACTTTGTTTCTACCCCTGGAATTTGATTAAAATTGACTCTGACCCTAAAAAAGTATTTATTTGTGTATGTACATAAACATTAACAGTGTATTGGTCCTGGAATTCCAGGGGTTGCACGAATATTGAACTGGATATATATTTTGGTCGGATTCGCCTGAGGAATTATCATATCCAGATAGCTGAGTTTGTAAGACATCTGACTCCCAACCGAAAGTTTCCTGGTTCAAATCTGGGCATCAGAGTATGTATAGAATTCAAAGTTTATGGTTGTCTGGCTGAGCGGTTAGTTACAGTAAGGTCAAATGGGAGCTATAAGTACTCCAAAACCAAAACCATGGGCACTTCTATAAAAATTAGCTCCAAACTATTTGTTGTCCCGACATTAAAATACGTTGGAAACACATAATTATATTTATATATAGTCACAATATATAAGCTTACTTGCACTGGAATTAAGTGTGCAAATTGTTACTCACATTGAAAAATGTAAGAAAGAATCAAGCCATAGTGGAATTTGAACCCCAGACCTGTTGGTTCATGTTAAAATGCAGAACTTCTTCATTATGCTCAGTAAATTATTTTAAAAGCTTTATTTAAATTAAACAAATGAAATTTTAAACAATTTGATTATCAATTAATTAAATGACTTCGCCAAAATTATTTTAAAGTGGATTAATGTTAACATAATAACTGTACTCTTAGAAAATAACAAAAAATGTCTTTAGTATTATTTTTATTTTAAGAAACAGTAATTAACTATCATTCCATACATGGCCAAGAAAAATCATAAGGTATTCCCACAGAGTTTAAGAATGAGGCGATGGAGCAACGTAATGATAGATTTGAAAAAATTAACTCTATTGTTATAAAAGACACTATGTAATCATTCCTTTTTTTAAATTTGCGCAAAAACTTTTTTTGCTGGAATGCCTTTTTCTGACTTTTTCCTCCGTGAAATTTTCCTTAAAGCCAGAGAGTCAGTCTACGTTGGTTACAGCTGCACAAAGTATAACAAAAAGATCTTTTTTCACTACAAAATATTTTACAATGAACAATTAAATAAAACCATTTTATAACCTAAAAGTATCCATAATATAGGAGCTGAGTTGTTAAAATATAGTCCAACATAATAAACAATAAGGCGAGTTAAATAATATAGTAAAAAAACTGCATTAATCCAACCTTATCCATTGTTTAGCTATCTGTATTTTATAATATATAATTATTAGGATTTTAAACTCTAAAAGGCCAACAAAATGCATGTCGACTATTAATAGTTGATACTTTGAAATAAAAATATGCAAAGCTAGTTCGTTCTTGTATTTCCGTTTAATTTTCGTACAGCCACACATTGAGTGGATCAAGTTTAAGATGTAAGAAGCAAGTTTGTATCGCCATCCATCAGCCTCCACAGCAGTTTGTCTGTCTTCAATTCCTACTTTTTAGGTCCAACCATTTATGAAAATAGACTGTAAAAAAAACCACAGGCTTTCCAAATTGTCAAGTGGAGAATCCATTTAGCTAGTTATTATACTTGATTATCTATACCTTAAGAATAAGTTAGAAATAGTTTCTAACAGATGGGTAGACTTGAAAAAATTAAGATAACCTAAATATGTGTAAAGGGATCTTAATTATATGTATCATCCTAGTTTCTTAAACAATCCAAAGATTTTTAAAAAAAGGCCATTGTAACAAACCCTTTACATCCTTTTTAAGCAATTTAATATAATGATTGGTGTAACTTTACAATGCTATTTGATAAGTACACAGAAACTTCAATTTTGTACAAATGACTACTTTCACTAACATAGTCTATTTTGATAAAGTCATTCTAGATATTTTAGTCTTGAACATACCAACCTGCTTTCCACCCTGAATCTTTCACCACATCTTTATTCCACTTCACTGACACCTTTGCTCTGATTTCAAAATAACCTTCGTATTTACAATTTTTAACTTTCTCCACATGAAACTTTTCTGTTGCTTTGTGTTTAAGATCATCTTCTAGAACAACTTAATGGCTCATTGCAGATAGGTCTTCTTTATGAGGTTGTAGTGTAGCAAAGATATTTTGCATTGTAAATCCTTCAAGGACAAGAAGGCTACTTTTATTACAACCATTACAACTAGCCATAGCTCGTGGAGCCTTGAACGACAGTTTATTTATTAACTCGGTTTCAAATTTTCATCAACTATTCCAGATGATATCCGTCGACTTATTTTCTGCAATCAAGATAAGTTTCATAACGTAAGTACGCTTATCCTTATATACAATGTATGTTCTTTTTTGAACATACATTTGAACAACTTATCAAACAGTACCAATATAAAAAACTACAAATTATATCTTATACTTCCTAAGTTTATGAATCTCTGATGAAGTGGAAGGCAAAGTTCGCAATAAACCATTATATGCTGTGACAGCAGGAAGTGTCATAATAGTCTTTTCTGCTAGACATTTAGCCAAATCCAGTTTCGTCCCAGTACACGGTAGACCTATGATACGATATAAAACGCCATACCAAATGGTTTTATTAATGAGTTTAGTAAATTAGTTATTATCTTATTTATATAGTTATTCGATTTTGTATTTAAAAACACCATAAAATATAATAATTCATTATTAAAAAAGTGACAAAAACATTGCATTTCATTTGCTAACACAAACATAGACCATTCCTATAAATCATTGCCAAACTAAAAAATATATTATGGATTATCTCTTGTGAAACTGTCTTCTTCTCTGCTCTATTTGTATATAAAATTCTAGCAAGAAACCTCTAAAAAAGGCAAATATAATTAACTAGCGATAAAAACTATCTTTCAAATCAGATGTTGAAAAACATCAAATTATACACCCAAATAATCCTTTTGGTCTTTATACTGTCATATAGGCAAAAAATTCTTACTTAATTTTTAGTCTTTCCTACAAAATAATAATAATGCTTTTGTTTTCTAGTAGATATTTTGCAAATTTGTTTTACAAAGTTGCTCTCCAAAAGTATCATTTGCTACTCGTCAATCATTGACTTCTCTAAATCTGTTAAATAACACTTTACTACGCAAATAGGTAGCCAAAACACAAAAAAGCAATAGCTCAAAAGTAATTATCAGATGTCTCAATATGTACGGAAAGAGTGTCAAAAATTATATCTAGAATGGTTGTCAGAGATATAAAACTGAAAAATCGCTCCAAATACCATCCTATTTTTAGAAGCTCTTCAAAAGGCAGATAGTGCAACTGGTTGGTTGTCAAACATCGTATGTAGTCTGGAATAGATTGTTGTAAGAATGCATTCTCTGGATCTTTGCCAACAACATTTATCAGTACCGACTTTAGTTGTCTAGTCTTAGAATTCCTAAAAATTCCATCTAAATTTGGTTGGAGTAGGAACTTTAGCTGGTGTCAAGTCTTCATCCAAATATCCTGCTTCAACAATATCAAATATCTCTGGAACAAAATTATAGGCTAAAAACATGATTTATGTATTGGTCCATAAAAATGTCAAGATTGTATAGTTATCAAGTCTGTGTATTTACGGTGGATACTGATTTTGATAAAGTGACAACATACAAAAACTTTGACCTGGATAAACCGCTTCAACTGATCTACAAATGACAGAAGCAATTCCTAGAAATTGCAATACACCGCAATAACTTGATATGTTTAACATCCCCGAGATTTTTATCGTTTTATCATATCCAAAATGTTATTTGAGAGGATTTGTTACTAAATGTAGGAACATCAAAAAAACTTTCAATTGGATAAAATAAATTTCTATATCAAGTTAGAATTTCAAATGATATATAGTTGAAAAGGATGTCTTTTATAGAACTTGATTTTGCCTGTAAGTTCAATCGACGTTCTCAATTTCAAGTCCACACTGAGACCCTTGCCACCGTGAACCAATATGAATATCAGCAGTTCTTATTTAACACATCAAACTTAATTGATTATGAAACCTCAATAGTTTAAAACCTGCTTTATACATCATCCAAATCAAATTATCCTGTAGATTTGTCTTGATTCTAACCAAATGTAACCAAAAGAAAACATTGTGCACTACCGCGTCAACTAGTCTAGATGTGTATATTACGTTAATATTAATTAAATAAATATCTAATATGGTTCTTATCAAATTCCACATTTTTAAGATTGTATTAAACAATATTCTTTTTTATATACTTTAAATTTTTGATACCTAGATTTAAACTTGGAACCTTAAGGTTGGAAGTCAGTTGTCTTACAAACTGAGCTATCCTAAAAGCCATGTGTCCACTAAAAGTGGACACATGGCTTTTAGGTTGAAATTACATGGAGATTTTCAGCCCTGGACTGAGATTTCAACTCGGGGCCAAGCTGATACTATTTTTCGATTACATGGAAATTTTCAACCCCATTATTTTGTGATTACATGAAGAAATAGCAATAATAACTTGAGAAGACAAATATGATCTGATTTATATAATGAACTTTTTGGTATTATAAAATGCACTTACAAGTTTATTTTTGCAACTGTGTCAAGTTAAATATTACTCCTAATAGGCTATTAAATGATACAGAAGGTCCAGAATAAATTAAAATTTCAGAATAACTACTCGCTATTGCTTCATTTTATATGCATTAAAATCAATGTTTTTTACTTCCATATCAGAATTTTAGAAACAAAATTGTCTGGAACGATACGGATTTTTTATATAGGTCTTTTTAAAATCCTACTTCTTGAAAATTATTGTATATACTTTAGCTACATTCATTGTTATTTCTCCTATTAAAATATAACTTAGGGAAGTACTTATAAACCAAACTTAAAACCTTTTAAAACTGCAAAAAAAAAAAGAATGCCAAGTTTTAAAAGAACTAACTTAAGTTTTTAAACTTTAATTTTAAGTTTTAAAACTTTAAAAGAAAACATCAAGTTTGAAGTTATCGATGCTAGAAAGGATGGTTTTAAATGTCTACCAATTCAACTTTTATCAAATACTAACGTTTGTGCGTCGTCTTAAATCTGTACTTTTACCTAAAAATTTTGATTCCCTATTCCAAAAACCTGCTTGACTATGATTTATCTGTTGTGTAAACTTATTTAGACTTACTCAATAAATACTTTTGAACAGCCTATGAAAGTTTAAATCAGAGTGTTTATTTGTTTACAACAAACTTCAAAAGTTTTATCATGGACAAATATATAAGACCCGAAAGATTTAATCACATACCAAACACGATTGGTGCTGATAAACCATGGACTTAATGGAAACACACTTTCAACAGTTTTCTGTCTTCAATTGAGAAAACAACTATAGATATTAAAAACTAGACATTCTTGCTAATTATGTTTTACCGAACGGTTTCGGATTCATTAACGACTGCGATGACTTTATTTCTTTATTCCAGCAATGACACACCTCGAATCGTTATTTTTTGTTCTCAAAAATGAAATATTTGCAAGATACTTTCTCGCAACACGACAAACAACAACCAAACATATGAAGGTACCTTACCTAAACGGTCTAAAGCTTCTTTTTAAGGACTGTCAATTCGTAACGTGAATACAGACGAATACAGACAAGAGATGATACCAGATGCATTTATAAATGGATTGCATTCTCAAATAATATGCCATAATATGCTTTTAGAGAACATAGCGTTAACCCTAGATTCCGCATTTACACAAAATTGAACTTGCCGAAATTCATTTCATCTAATATGCCATCCGTCCTTAATGCTGTCAATTCGTTTAACTTACCAACAAATAGCGATCACCAAGGATCAACGATCGACGAATCAGCCCAGTTAAACATATTAAACTCTTTTGCAGTGGATCACGTCACCAGAGTAAATAAAAATGTCCTGCACTCAATGCTGTCTGCCATAGTTGCGGAAAGACGGGACATTCCAAACAAGTATGCCAATCAAGGTCTAGACATGATCCATGAAAATCGACATCCGCAGCGATCTATCCAACTCTATCAACTTCGGTACCTTCATGTGAGTCTTCTTTTCGTTCCTTGGATAAATCAATTATTGACGTTCAAACCAGCAATTGTTTGGCCAAGGCACTAATTGCCACTGGAAGTTCTGACAGCTTCTCTCAATCTTGTTAGCGCTCTAAACTTAAGATTACAGCATGCAAGCATGTCTGTGTGCATGGCAGAATCTTCCATAGTCGTAAATGCGCTTGGATATGTTAAAGTAAACATGCTTTTCAGTAGAAACTACTATCTTTCCACCAAATTGTCTGTACTTCAAAATATCGCTTCGGATTTGATCATTGATTTAGACATTCTAAAACAACACAAAAACCTAACTATAAGTTTTGGAGGTGAAAACCGACTTTTTCGATATATAATTTGTCAATTATGCGTATTGAACCTTCTCTATTTTTCGAGAATTTAACAACTGACTGTATTCCCATAGCTACCAAATTTCGCCGTTACAGCAAAAATGACCAAAAATTTATTGAAAGCTAAGTACAACGATTATTAAAGGAGGACGCAATCGAACCCAGCCGATCACCCTGGCGAGCGCACGTTATAGTCACAACCAATATAAGACACAAAAAGCGAATGGTTGTCGACTATTTCCGTACGATCAACCGGTATACTCAGCTCATCACATATCCGCTACCACGTATAGAGGACCAAATTAATGAAATTTCGAAGAATAGCGTTTTCAGCACGATTGACCTCAAAGATGCTTATTACCAGATACCCATCCGTAAAAGTGAACGACCCTACGCCGCCTTTGAAGCTAACATGAAACTATATCAACTAAAACGTTTACCATTTACCATTTGGAGTAACGAACGGAGTACCTTGTTTTCAGAGAAACATGAACCGGTTCATTTCTCGGGATAACCTTGACAAAATGTTTGCTTAACTCGACAACGTCATCATTTGTGGAAGTGATCTGAAAAATCATGATATAAATTTAGAAATGCTGTTAGCTGTGTGTGAGACTGACAATCTCAAGTTGAACCATGGAAAGAGTATTTTCTCAGCAGCACCGATATGACTCATCGGATACCAAATTACAAACAACGAAGCCAGTCTCCAAATAGATCGACTCCAGTTGTTACGAGATACCACTCACCAAGAACGCTCAAAGCGTAATGAAAAACTGTCGGCTATTTGCATACTACTCTAAAAAGATTCACAGATTTTTCGAAAAGATAAAACCAATCTCGTGTGGCATAGTTTTTACATTGCCTAAAGAAGCCTGCGATTCATTCTAGCTGTTAAAACGGGACGTCGAAAACTAACGCGTAGCAACACTTGATGAAGATAAGACATTCTTTATAGAAACCGATGCTTCTGTTTTTGCCATCGCTGTCACGTTAAACCAAGAAGGTCGACCAGTTGCCTTCTTCTCGCGTTCATTACAGAAAAGTGAACTAGTCCATTCTGCTGCCAAAAATGAAGCGTACTCGATAGTGGAGGCCATCCGTCACTGGCGATATTGTTTGACATGGAAACGAATTATGTTGATTACAATTAGAAACCTATGAGATTTATGGCTGATGCAAAGCGATCGAGCAAAATAAAGGACGAGCAAGTTCCGGTGGAGAATTGAACTCGGATTTTATAGTTTTTGTACCCAATACAGACAAGAAGATCAGAACTTGTCAGCTGATTCTCTTTCTCGTCTGTTTTGTTCACCTACAAGTTCGAATAAACTTTACCAAATACATGATTCATTATGTCATCCTAGAGTAACTCGAATATTACATTTCCTTAAAAGCAAAGACACTGTGGCTCCAGTAGATGAGGTCTAACTCATGATTTCATAGTTTAGCATTTGCGCTGAACGAAACCTCGTTTTCTGAAAAACGAAAACAGTAAACTAATTAAAACAACACAACCCTTAAAACAAACTTTTAGAGTTTAAAGGCACAGTACCTTCAGCTTCAACCAAAAATACTTCCTCACGATTACAGATGAGTTTTCCAGATTCGCGTTTGCGATCCTATGCTCAAATGTCGGCGCGTTTACGACAATTAAATACTTCAGTTCTATCTTTTCAATATTTGGCTACATTGGTATTGTCCGTGGTTCAGCATTTATTTCGCAGGATATGAAATCGTGGCTGCATTCAAAAAACATAGCCACGAACAGAACTAAAATGATACTGTATGAAGGTACGCTTAATTTCAGTCGAAAATCAGTTGCAGGTGATTCTATGATTTCTTGTTTAGTTCGCGAACCTGTCTACTTGAACAGGCATATTTGTAATTCTAAAAATGAACCCAATGTTGTTCGAGTGGAACCGATTGAAGCTAATCCAAACTATGTATATGTTAAATTCCAAAATGGTACTGAAGGTACAGTTTCCGTAAAGAACTTAGCTCCATGTAGCGATACCATTGATAAGACCCCTTCAGTACAATCTAATCAGAAAAGTCGCCCTGTTGAAACCGTCCTGACCAGTGATAAAACTCAACCTTCCAGTGACAAGTCACCGTTACGAAACGATAATGTTGATCAGAGGGCTTTAAGTTAATTATTGGCAGCATAAAGCTTTTTCATAACTTGCTTGCATTATCCCATTCCACTGTGGCCTCTTGTCTATAGTACTGAACAGAGCAGAAGACTGCCATAGGAGATTTATTCCAACAGTTGGTGAAAACGTTGTTAGCTACTGAAGTTCTAATATTGGTTTAAATGAAACATATGACAAACCAGCACTGTCATGAGGATCATAACACAATATTGAAATAGTCTTCTGAGAACTAATTTCTGATGCCTTCAGAAGAGACTTCATTCTTTTACTTCGAGCTTTGTTTTTGAAGCTTTGATCACGATCCATTCCATGTCCATTCCATGGAAAGTGTCTTTACTATCAAGGGCACAGATGTTGTGATCAAAATTGTCTGTTACCCATTGTGCGAATGTTTCCTTGAGCTTACTTACCTGGAAAACAGCAACTCGAACCAAACAAATTGAACTGGAAAAATGCAGCTAAAACTAAACTGGACAAGTTGGCCTGGAAAACTAAGCTAAAAAAGCAAGTGTTACCTTAACGGCATTAATTCCTCAAAGGTCTTATTTCCAAGAGTTAGAAATTTTTGCAATCTGCAAGCATTGATTTTCAAGCATTTCAGAATTGAGGGTTTTAAATTCATATAACAAAGAAATGATTAATTTTCTATTTTATTCAGCAAAAATGAGATTCCAACATAATTTTTTGCGAAATGACCTATATATAGATGCATGCCGATAAAAAAGTAAATTCCTAGCAAAGCATCAAACCAAAATAAATACAATTTCGCTTCTTTTTTATTCTTATTTACGATAAAAGTACATGGTAAGTATAAATTGGAGAAAATACCGTGCACCGACTCACGGTCTCTGCAATGAGAAGCTTTTGTAACATTGGAAGTGATACACAGATTCGCTGACATCCATGTCATCATCTCTGCTTTCAATAATCTTCAGAATTTTTCCTTAAATGCAATTTTCCGAACTTGAACAATTCTTCTACGCTCAGGGTTTTTGGGATCGTCGGCTGCCACTTTCCCGCAAATAAAGCATTTATCTTTCCAGTTGAATGTTCTATTCTAACAAAACAAAAAAAATATTATTACGATTTAAAAACCCCAACCGAAATGCGCAAACTTGAACCATATGGAATCGTTAGAAGTATACCATTAGATTAATTCGCACTATATTAAGGAGGTACTTATACACGATTCAAAAGTTATGGGCTTATACAAGGGGAGGCTTATACACAGGGGGCTTATTTACGGGGTTTTACGGTTTATGAACTATAATCAAATTTTTAAACGTCCCCCGTTTGGGAGCCGAGCCTAATTCTTCAAGGCTGCTAACCAGAATTCTCACCCACTGCTTAGGGTCAAGTAACTCCATTCTAAAAGAAATGTACCACAAAATCATAACTCTGAACCAAGTTTTTTCTTCTTCGGGCTTTCAGGTAAGAAAGAGGCCCTTCTCTTAGAAGTGAAATCTCGTCGACACACAGCATGCACTTTTACAGTCGTTCTAACTTACAACTGGCTCTTCAAATCTTTATTTGAATCGTTTTTATAAACTTTTGAGAACCGTCCTAATGTTTTGAGGCCTTTCTTGCCAACAGTAAAAGTGGTTATTTCATTTGTGAATCTTTGCAATTATTACAAGTTTCAACATCAACTTCCATTTTCGTTAAGCTCAACTCAATAAACTAAAAAAACTGTTAAATCATGAATAATATTTTACTTAAAAAAATCTTATCATGTTTACTTTCAAACAAAGTACCTTGATGCAATTGTGTTGTTGTTATTATCTTCATATATATGGAACGCCAAATGGATTTTAATTAGATAAACCTAGTTTGTCTCAGAAATACCGACATTTTCCTCTGATTAACTTAATTCATAAATTACCAGCACAAATATAAACCCGATGTAAACCAAAGAAGACCTTTTTAATTTAATACAACAAGTAATGAATGTCAACAGATAAACTTGGCTTATCTTATCGACACTTAGATAAACTAGGATTATCAGCGGAAAAAGTCGGTATTTCTGAGATAAACTAGGTTTATCTAACTAATATCCATTCGGCGTTCCATACATATAACCAATTGTGTTGTTGTTATCTTCATATGACCAATTGTGTTGTTGCTATCTTCATATATCAAATGGCAGTCTAGTTGATATAACTGGCTAAATATTGCATTGTTTTCTTATTATTATGTAATTTAGATAAATATACACTTAACACATGATTAAATTTTCTCATAACAACAGAGACAATTGTAAAGAATACAACTCAACATGTTATAATATAAAATACGAATTTTTATTGCCCACGGACTTTCACATTTAACTACCTGGGTGAATTAATATCATGGTCAAACACTTAAATTTCATATTTATTGGGTTGAATTTATTGGGTTGAATTTATTGGGTTGAATTTATTGGGTTGAATTTATTGAGTTGAATTTATTGGGTTGAATTTATTGGGTTGAATTTATTGGGTTGAATTTATTGGGTTGAATTTATTGGGTTGAATTTATTGGGTCGAATTTACCCCTTGTAAAAATAATTGGTGACAATTTGATCAAAAGTGTTATAGAAAAAGTTATAAGAAAAATTGACTATTAAACATAATTTTGATAATTAGACATTTTTTATTCCGTATTACGAAGCTACATAAGAAATCACATATATTTCTTGAAAAAAACTTTTTTTGATTTTTTGAACACTACCTTTATAACTACTGTTTTTTTGATAGTGGTCAGAAACGATAATTTTTTTGCCTGTTTCATGAAGTGATGTTGATTAAAAAAAGACGAAAAATTGCATATTTTGTGACGCTCCAACTGAACTCACATAATTTTGTAAATAATTAATATTTTTATATGAATCTTCTGTTTTATATGCTTTATTTTTGCGACATTATTTGGCAATAACGTGAAAATTCTTACTAGTAAGCTTCTTTCTTTTTTGCTGACAGCGCAAAAAAACGCCGAAATTAACGCAGAATAGGTTTATTCCTATCCATTACCCCTTGAAAATTACAACCACCGACTTTCCCTGGAATGTTGGTGAATGTTGATCTACTCATCCTGGAAAGTTATATATTTTTTGATTTATTCACTGGAAATAGATTTTTTAATGCTCCTTCGCTAAACCATAAAAAACTCCCTGGAAAACAACGAAAGATACCCCCGGGAATTTTACGTTTTTACCCATGTACAGAGAAAAAATGGAATAGCCATTTCCTTTTTAAAAACATGACTGCCACGTGCAGATTGTCAGTCTGAAAAAAAGTCTAAATTACGGTCTTCCCTTTTGTTAAATTAATCTGCCGCCATAATTTCTATTGTTAAAAGATTAAGCTGTTTTTTTTACTACAATCCTTTTTACACGCTAAAGCTATGTTTTCACTGAAAATAAATCTTGAGTGTTTCTGTAAGTTTTAATACTCGATAGAGTTTATTAGTATTTTTTGATTGTATTTTTTTTTTTTTTTTGTCTATAAAATTCTACCTGTCAAAGTTTTGCGTGCGTTTTAAAATATAATTAATATGGTTTATTACATTTAGTAATATTATGGTTTATAAGTGTTCTCGGTATCATCTGATCTAGGCGTAAAAGAATTTGCGTTGCTTGTTATTAGAAAATACGCAGTATGTTTTTAACTTACTTTATTTTTGCTTTTTTTTTACTATTTTTGTGTTTTGGTTGAACGATTTTTTGAACTGCATGACATGCTTTTAAAGTTCACGATGTTTTGTTAGTATTTTGCATTCAAAGAAGATGTTAAATGTTTATAATGAGATGAGGTTCTTTGTTGTTTTTCAAAAAAAAAAAAAAAACAGTCATTCTTTTTCAAATAGATTTTTTAAATTGTCTGTTTTTAATAGATAAATTTTTAAAATAACAGTAAGTATCCTTCAGGACATCAGATTTGAATAATTTTCTATACTGTCTCTGTTCTTTCTGCAGCTTCCTTTCTGTAAATTTTCAAATAGTCATCATATATCCCTAAGGTTGTTAAATAGGAAGGATATGGTTGTTTTAAAGTTCACCAAACTCTTTTTAATAAATATTTTGTTGTTTCTTATTTCAGGGTAAAAAGATTGGTTTGTGTTTATGGTTATGTGATGTAAAACAGAAAAAAAGAAGCCAAAGAGACAGAAACTGACAATGAACTAAAGGGATCCCTAGGTATTAAGTACTAAGTACTAAGTGCTTCAGCATGTTGTTTTTCGTTTAAAGGTGTTCAAAAATGATGAAGAAAGAAATTTTCATTAAAAAATCTCAAACGGTTTTTAAAACGTAATTGTTTCAGGTATTGCGGTATTTTAAGAGAGAGTGTAAATCATGCCTAAGTATGACATCACAGATAAGTATTGGCAGTTTGATGATTCACACCATTTTTAATAATCCCTGAAATATTTTATATGTTTACATTATTTTTGGTACCAAGATAGATAGTTATTTAGTTTATAGTTTCATCATTTGGCTGAAAAAAAAAAAAAAAAAAAAAAAAGAAAACGCTTGTATCGTGAGAACCGTTTGAGAATTTTTAACGAAATAAAATGCATCGTTCCTCCTTATTAGAAATCTTTGAATGAAGCCCAGCTAACATGCCGAAGCATTTGGGGATCCCTTTAATGACGGCAAAAGCCTAACAGATTACTACAAAGAGACTTTTTTATGTTTTTCCCTTGTGGTGGTGTACTAATTATACAAAAATACTAAAAGAACAATACTTTATAGTGTTATAATTGAATATTTATTTCTGTCATAAAGATAAACCTTTCATAAAGATAGATGGTCCCATAAATTGCTTTATATTTACTGTGTTTTTGTTGTCACTATCTCGTTTCTTACTTTAAACTTTTTTTTGCTGCATCAATTGTGCTATTGTAAGCATTTTTCTGTTTATTTACTAAATATAATATGTTCGTAAAATTTGTACGTTGAACAGGAAATATACGCTTTCAAAAGACTTAAAATAATTATGTCAAGCCCTGAGATAGAAGCAATAACAAAATATAAACGCTCGCAGACGGTCTACGTACTTTTACCCGTGAGTGGTCACGGGTAAAAGTTATGAAAAAAAAATATATTTATTTAATAAATAACTAATTCATAAAATTTAAAATCTATTCAATCTTGCTAGACCGCATGCAATATCAAAATCATCAGGAACATTACTCAATTGTTGGTTGATATTTGACACTCGACTTCCTCTTTAATACCAAAATGACTTGGTTTTGTTTTTTTTTTTTAATAAACTGATGACATAATGATAAAAACTATTGATGACGTACGACCTTTCTACTTTTAATCTATTCAATTTATATTTTCTTAAGAACGTATTTCAAAACTTAACAACAAAGACATAACAATAGAAAAAGAATAAAAAAGCATAAAGAAATAAATGAAAAAGTATCTGAGTGATTTAATACATTGTGGTCAGATAATAAAAATAATAAAAAAAAAAATCTAGCAAAAAATATCCATATCTTTGTAGTTCTCACACTCTAATTATAAAGAAACAAATATCTAAAAAAAAATTGTACAAATATATATAT
>JAUZNK010052452.1:0-15761 GCA_035046665.1 Euphysa ruthae
TCAGTATATAGTAAACATTTCTATTATCAATAGTTCTGTTACCAAGAAAACTTAAATGCAATAAGGGTCGAAAGCCCGATGTTTGTGGAAGGCAAATTTATTTATATGAGTATATGAATTTCTAACTCCACAAAATATCAGGAAAAAATCATGGTTGAGTCTTCAGATAAAAGAGAACACTAATAACTTAGGCGGGATAAGGGAAAAATATGAAACTTTCTAGAAAATTGAATAATTTCTATTGTCAAATGTAAAACTCTTAATAATATAAATAGAGGATATATTTTTATCTACAATATCACTGTGTCGAATATTCAATTAAGCAGGTTTGTGTTGGCCCTATCCGATTTTCATATAAAAAATATAATTTCTAACGTACAATTTTCTGACGGCGAATTGCCCGCTGGAGAATTGTCTCACAGCGAATTGTACACCGGAGAATTGTCTGGCGGCGAAATGCCGCCGGAGCATTGCTGGCGGAGAATTGTCGTGATTTTCATTTTTACTTTAAGTCGCACTGAGGGAATGTTACTTGAAGCGCTTCTACGAAAAACTGACCAGGATTTTCCGACTAAGACTCTTGTTTTCAAATAGAAGAATGCTTAAGGTTTCCAAAAATGTATAGTTTGAGCATTGGTTTTCTGGGTCAAGCAAACGTGTCTATTTACAAGGATGAAAGTCAAGGTTTTTTAAAAAGTCGGAAAATCCCACCCCCTCCCTCCCTTCCCAGTGCACCATGGTTGCGATGCTTACAGACTAGTTTCAACCAGGCAAATGCAATTCAGCAAATAAGCGTCGGTCAACGGTCAATCACCGATTGGATTAGTGATTTTTCCGTTTCAAATCGTTTTTTTCAGACATCGTGTCTGGGAGATATAAAGACGAGAGGAACATTCAAAACATGATAAAAATTACAAATAAATAAAAGATAAAAATTTAACTCTTCCTACATTTTAATAAAATAACATAAGCATAAGATGGCATGTTGGAAACCATTTATTTTAACCAAAATATACGAAAATATTTTCTACGAATACAATAGTAGGATGCGGTACTTAGTATTAGTATAAAACATTTCAAAATCTTGTTTACGTTAAATGTGCCCAGTACTGAGCGCATAAATAAACATAGCTAAGCTAATAAGTTAAACTTTCTTTTTGATCGTGATTTATTTGTTTAACGATAAGACCGAAACAGAGGATATAAATGGAAAATTATAACCAATATCTCTTGAACTCGTCATGCTGCAAAAAAACGATTTATTGTGAAGTTTAATAAATTTAAGTCTATTTCGGGTTTAAGTGTCATTTACCTTAAGTGTTTAAAATTCAAATTATTTACACTCCCAGTTATCAGAATTTTGAGGTGCATGTTAAGGATATCGTCATTATTTTGCATTAGCAATCTAAACTAACTTTCTATACTAAATCTGTTTAAAACCGTCATCTTGTTCTCACTGCAAAACATATCTCTCAATTTGAAATATATATAAAAATTTCAAGAGAACATTTATGTAAGCAAGGTAATCTTGCTGTAAAACATGGGATTGCAGTAAGCTATCAATAATACCGGGAAAGTCTGTGGTTAATATATCGAAATGAAACTATTACAATGCATAAATGATGAAACTCAAAAATATGAAATCGTGAAATGTAACCTTCTGTCACTTGACGGAAGTTCGAGCCTCGGACTATCGATGTGCAAGCTGGAACCTCTACCTTTGAGCTATGGATAGTTTTTGAAATGTTAGATTTAACTTCCTATACCGTTTTCATGTTTCCAATATTGTCCCAAAAACTTAAAATCGCAAAAATATTTTGAGCGAAATTTTAGATGGAAATAGGGTAAATATCAGAGAAACAAAATAAAAATTAGACAGCCATTTTCTAAATGCATTCACGGGTCGCAGGTGATTTGATAAAAAAAAAATTACATGGAATGATTCTTAAAATGCAGTACCTGTTATTTTTATATGTATATTATCTATTATTATCTTCCAAATAAATACTTTATCGTTTTTTTATTCCATATGCACAAGGTACATTCACATCGTTCTTAGTCTTGTCCACATACATATTTATAGAGGTACAGGTTTTTAAGCTAAACTCCATTGTTCTTTAATAAGCTTTGAAAAACGATCATTCGTATACAGTTAATAAGAGTGTTTCTAAGTTAATAACTTTTTTTACACTCTCTGTTATTTGCAGATATTTAAACTTTTGCTGTTTCTTTTTTATGGAAGTCATTGGACTTTTGCAGCTTCTTTTATACGCGCTTGAAAGTCTTCAGATTGTACTTGGTCTACTGTTAACAACGACAATCCAAGTTGATCTTCCTAAAAACAATTCCTCTCTCGTAAAGCTGATGAGATCAATCATTGATGCTTTTTTTTTTTCTGCTAAACTTTTACTTTAGCGTTTTTTCAAGTATTTATCTATCAAACTAACTTTAGCTAAATAGATTCTCAAATAATTGTCAATTTCAACAGAATTATACAAAGCCTTGCTAAAGTTTTTTAATACTTGCATGCAAAAACCGGTTTTCTGGACATCATACATAATGGGGTATAATAAACACATAACCTCTTTATAAAAAGCAAAATGAAAATATAACTCCTTAAGGGGGTGGTGCCGATAAAAACAGTCAAAAATTCGATTTTTTTATATATTTCGATTTCTGCGCCCTTCTTACTTTTTTGCACAGATCTTGGCAGCGAGCAGCTTTTGAAAAAGTGTTTACAAAGGAAAAAGGAAAATGTAAATCAGTCGCTTAACGGAGGAGGGGTGTGGTCCCGAACTCCAAAAACGTTGAAAAATAAATTGTTGAAATATAAGCAGCCTCTGCAGTAATAAGCTTTAATAAAGGTATTCAAGGTGTACAACAAGTTTTCCATAAAATATGGTATTGAACCGGGCTTTTATACAACTCACGGATTATTTACTGCTGGCAAAAAATTGAGGAGAAAGTTGAGAGCCATAATTAAAGGATTCATTGATGTAAATAGGGATGCAGGTGTTGTATATGAAAGTGGTGCTTTTTAAATAGAATTTTTCTGTATTTTAATTTTTGCAAAGGTCATGGTTCTTTAAATGTGATTCTAATGCTCTCTATTTTACGACACTTTTTCATTTTTTAACAAGGATAACTTTGAACCTAATCTCCAAATGTCTTCAAATTTTCACCAGTTCTTCATTAGTATATTGTTGATATGACGGTTATGGAATATTCTTTCTATCATCTACTATATTTTTTTAAAAAGCAGCTGGCTACCACTAACTGAACAGAAAATTTTTTGCGTACCAGCCAGCAGGAGTTTTTAGATATTAAGACTTATTTTAGTGCATAATTTCTAATTTGGCGCATTGCCCTAACACATCTAAACATACTTGCAAAGTACCATCACTGTAACCTATGCAAGCCTTGAGATATCCTTGTTAAAATAATGCCACCCTTTTAACGAAATTCGACTAATTACGTGATTATGTAATTAATGAGATTTTTTTTTATTTTAATTAACTTTTTTTTTGTATTTGTAAGATTTTATAATTGCGACCCTTTATCGGTACCACCACCTTAAGTAAAATAAAACCTGTTTTCAGACCAAATTTGACAGCTATCGGAGCATACTAAAACAATCAGAAGTAGTCCAAGTAAATATGTACAAGTTTAAAAAATTTCGTTTATAAGCTCAGTAAATTCTGGCCCGGTACCACAAAAAGAAATCTTTTCTTTTATTTCAAAATCAAAAAGTACCATTTTTTTTTTATTCATAAATACCTAGCAAAATTTCAGGACAAAATTTTTTCAGGATAAACAACAAATAAAAATTGTGAGGAAAACATGACCTGACAGACGAACTGCTGTGAACTATTAGAATTCCCCTCAGCATAAACGTCAGCTACCCAAAAAGATTTGAAAAATCAGAAATATAAGTAGTGAGGATAAGGTGATACTTACTACAGGCCTAGAAGTCGCGCGACTTCGTCATTTCACTGGGGCAAAGTTTGTGACGAACTTACAGAGGCCTAAAAGTCATTAAAAAGATAGCTTTGACTGGGGAAGAAACTCAAAAAATATTATATTAAAATAAATCGGTTTTTTTTCCCAGTTGGCAATAATCTGCTAAAAGATTACATGAACAAGTATTTAGGATATAAAAAGTAAAAGTAAAAAAATATAGATTTGATAAAATGATACCATGTTTTTTCAGCATATTTAAACCATGAAAATCTGACACTGACATGCAAACATTACACAAAGATTTACGACAAACATTTTCCTTGAAAAGGTCGAACATTATGAAACAAAAAAATGTCCACTGTGAAGCATTATCAGATGGTACATTTAATCCGCCTTGGTCAACATCTCGTAAAAATTCACCATACTTGAGTTAATAATAATAATTTGTATAAGTTGCATCGGTTATATCTTCCTTTGTTAAATATCCTGCAATGTAAAAAAAAAAAAAAAAAAAAAAAATATGCGTCTTCGAGATCTACTAACTTTTCAATTACTCACACTCACTTTTCGCTTAACAAGTAACTGCATTGCATTTCGAACACTCAAAACCTAAATCTTTTTTATTTCAAATCCATCATGCTTGAGTATTAATAAGCTTTGAATTTCCAAAATTAAACTTTTCAACAAAGTTTTGAACTCTAATAAAATAAACTCCACCAGCGCCCTGTCTCAATTCCCCAAATGAACTTTCGAGTTAAACAGTCGTAAATTCACCAAGCATAACGTAACCATGAGTAGTTTTAAGTAATTGTTTGCATAAATTTTTGCAGGTGTGTTCGATTGCATTACTTGTGTCTCTTGTAAAAGCTTTGAACCTATGACCTTGTTTTCTTATCTTAGCTGCCATATTTGCAAAATCTCCTAGAAATTTCACATGTTCATCATTCTCATCTCTTACAACAAGCTTAAATGGATCCTACCGATATTTTTCAGTGAATTGGTTTTTAACACAAAATTTCCCAAAAGTGAAAAACTTTTTCAATGAAAGTGATTGTTTAAGTAGCTTCTTCTTGATCCAATAAAGATCCTGTTTTTAAAGCTGAGATTGTGCGTTCACAGAAGACTTTAAGACAATGAAAAACGTTTTGTCTTCAATAGGTTTCAGATAAATTGATACTTCGGACAATTTAGAAAGCTTAATTAATGATTATTTTTCTACTTTGTAAAGTTTTTCAAGAATAGACCATTTAGCTATGAATTTTTCATTGTTGTTCAAATATTCTAGTTCGAAAATTTTATCAACTAGCGCAGTAGTTGCAAGAGACTCTGGAATATTTTGAGATGCTCCAAACAAGTTTCCACCATAGTATGACAAAACTGGCTTAACATTAACTTCATCGATAAAAACTCTACAGTTTTTATGTCGATCTTCAAATTAAGAACTTGATTTTTTAAAAAAATCTATACCATTAAGTTTACGAACTTTTGAAGTTATGTTACTGAGCGTTTTGATGCTGGGTAATTGGTAGTGTTCCTTTATTGTCTGTAAAGTGATCTTGATGTATAACAACACTCAAATGCACGAATGATTGTTTCAGGTTCAGGTTCATTTTTATTGTCAGCAATTGTTTCATCATATGTCTGATAAAATAATTCGGTTTTTAGAAAGTGCTGGAATAAATGTTCTTACATCTGCATAACATTCAAACTTCATGTTTTGTGAAATTTTTATTAAGAACATTGGGATACAATCAGTGAAGAAGTTATTTAGCTGTATATAAAGTTTTAAAGTAAAGATTTGTAACTAAAGATTTTTTTTCTGTAAGATAAGAAGTAATTTTACAAAAAAGTTCATGACTGTGATTCATATTCTGCGGAACATTTTCAAAAACTGAGGGTGGATTCTTAGGTCTTTCTTCCCACGAACAATAATTTTTTCAAAGTTTACGGGAAAGTGCTTTGCACATACAACAGCATATGGTTTATCGGGTATGTTGTCTCTTAGAATGGCTTTAAGTCATCGAGCCCTTTCATTTTCTTCTTTTGGCAGTCTGAAAACTCTTTCTTTATGTTCCTTATCATAGTTTTCCATTCATCCATAAACACAACATTTTTAAACATTTTTTTGAAGTTTTTATAAATAATAATAAATAAAAACAATAAACAAATGCGAATTTATGCAGTTTTTAATTTTTTAAAG
Source organism: Euphysa ruthae (assembly GCA_035046665.1). Taxonomy (NCBI): domain Eukaryota; kingdom Metazoa; phylum Cnidaria; class Hydrozoa; order Anthoathecata; family Corymorphidae; genus Euphysa; species Euphysa ruthae. The sequence goes on from JAUZNK010052452.1 coordinate 6,161, forward strand.
TTCAAAATTGATAAGTACAGATCGCCCAAACAGTCCTATCAATTTCTCTATGACTCTGGTGTAACTTCGCCCCCAGTAAAATAATGAAGTCGTACGACTTCTTGCCCTGTAGTAAGTATCGCCTTGACTGATGGTGAAAGGGTGTAACCATACCTGTGTGAACGGTTGTGCCATTTGACGTAGAAACCTTTTTGAAACCTATCAGAGTAAATTTATTTAAGCATATTAAATATGAAATATGAATTAAAATTATATTGAAATAAAAGAAGAATACCACGAGACGTGCTAAAATTCAAGTATTTATCGAAGAAAGAAATTTCTCTTGCCTCAAAACTTGTGTGTCAATAAGTTTGTAATCAGGAAAAAAATTACATTGAGTTTAATATTTTTGTTGTCGTAGGTCTAGCATAGAAACTTATAGAAAAGTTAATTTGCATGAGATGTTTGTTTTCATTACAAAACTCCAAGAGCAGCATTTTATCGAAATAAAGCAGTCGAGATTGAAGAAAGAGTCGCTGCTGATCTTAATAGGGAGCTAAAATAATAACTTAAATAATCATATGGTTATACAAGCGTTAATAAGAGATGAAATGATGCAATGGTTCCAGAAATATGAAAATTTAAATCTTACAATCAAATATCTCACTGAAACTCTGTGCATGTGTTAAAATACATTTTAATTTTTTTTGTTTTTTTTGAAATTTAGCCATATTTATATTTTTTGACATTTTTCAACAAAAATGTGAGAAAAATCAGCCGTTCCTCAAGTTATAGACAGCTAAAATCAGCCGTTCCTCAAGTTATAGACAACTAAAATACGGGTTAATATCTTTATCTTTTGTACCAGTTTTTTTAAAATACGCATTGGTATTTTAAGCCTAAAATGTTGAGTTCTCAAAATTTAAAAAAAGTCAAAGTAAAAGTTATAATAGTCAGAAAAGCATACCTGTACAGCTTCGTCAATAGATAGATTGCAATTGGCCGACTTCAAGTGTTCCTATAATAAAAAAAAATATATTTTTGCAGACCAGATTTCGGTAGAAATCGTTGTTTTTATACAAAACAAAGACTTGACATATAAATAGCTCTGTAGGAAGTATGACTCTATTTAATATACTTATTTGCAACTTAAAGGACTTATATTTAATGATGCAAGGGTAAGAAATCTTAAAGAACTAAATTTTTCATCAAAAAATTGAAGTAAAAAAATTTTTTAAAGGTTAGTAAAATGACAATTCAGCACTATTTATCACGTATCTTTTGAAAACCCTATTTTGTTTCTATTTTATGAATTTATGGATCGACTTGTTTATTTTTGAATATTTGAATATTCTTATATTTGTGTATTTTACAGACCAGAAATAAATTACAGTTAATAAAAGAACTTTATTAGATATTAATCAACGACTATATTCACAAAAATTCGTGACAAAGGCTGTTAGCTTTGTTTAAGATATTTCCGTTCATTCGTCATCACTTGTATCGTCGAGTTTTCCATGTTGGAAGGGTGCAAAACGTCATCTATCATGTTGTCACAGTCCTCCAGCAGTATGATTATGTGCATTTCATGCTGTTGTCGATGGAAATGATCCATGTACCACTTTCACACTTCTTGCAATCACAAGATAACATCCAAAGCACCTGAAAATTTAAATGCAAATTTGTCTAACCATTTAGACACATATTAAAGTTTCGTTCCTAGTGCTTCCCAATCAAATTGCCATAAATAAAGTGCAGTCATAAAAAGAAAGAATTGGGTATATTTTTATAGTCCTTTTCTAAATTTAGGGGAAAATTTAATTATTTCCCTGCTAATGTATTTTTTTTTTGTTAAATAAAAACCATTTTACCGTTTCTGGGACAGGGTCACAATCCATCAATCCATTTAATCACAAGGTGTTCATCGTCATCATTCATCCATCTATTGTCTACCGGATTACTAGGATGGTGCTATTCTTCGCGACAGAGTCTCCAAATTTTGCAAAGATGATTCAATCGTTCGCAATAGTTTCTTAGTGCGTCTTTACAAGGAGGTAAATTTGATAAATGAATCATTCCTTGTTTTAAACAATATATCCTATCTAATGTGTCTCAATCATTAAAGCTACCATTTCATGAATCCCGAGCGGTCGCTCGCACTTGTATAAAGTTAAATTAACTTCATCTGAGTTTTTATTAGCTCCTATCAACTTATTGCTTGTAATTAAAATTTGTAGCTCTTCTTCTGCCTTATCGTATTTGTGGCTGTTTGTGGTTAAATATATTTTACTGTTCTATCATTTTTACAGTCTTTATAATTAGTTTTCATAATTAAAACTCGCATGGGTAAACACGAACACTTTTTTTTTCACAAAATATACTTCTTCATAACAAAAAATCGATACTAGCAAAGGCAACAAAGTAATGCTCACAACGTTCAATACATGGGAGAAGGGTGGTGTAATTGGCCACAAAACGGAGACTGATGATGTTGGTAATACGTGTGTTAATTTTGTGCAGAAATTGATAAAACACTCAAAACGTAAAAGTGATATTATAGAAAGTTAGGAAAAGGTTTGGAAAAGACACCAGCAATGTCACAGTTTGCTGATCTTTGACATCTAAATGGAGAGTTTCACAAAATAGCTCTAGAAAATGAGAGTCGGAAACCTCCACAAAATCGATTACATGTTTCCGTCAACAAGTTTCAATCTTCTTTTTATTAATAAAATGGACAAAAGTACCAATTTTCAAAAAATTCGATAAAAAAATGATGATTTTATGCTTTAAAGTGATATTTGACAATTCATTTTTTAATACAAAAATACCCTACCTGTTTTCAGTTATGTCTTTTTGAAGTGAAAAGCTGTAAGTTCCAGGAGGGACTATCCATAAAACATCAAATATACACCCTAACGCTGCCAAAAAACTAAAAATGGCGAATTCACTGCAAATGTATATCATATCCTGAGATAGTCGAAGGCACAGCACCAAAAAGTTAAAAATCTAGCCAACATTAAATTTTGAATCTTGAAGAATTAAAAAAAAAAAAGAGTAAGCCTCACGGCAAAGAATTACTTCTCTAGGTATACTGTGTCTGATATGAGGAATACATTAAGATATGTAAAATTTATATTAGGTATACCTACAAAATAGGATAACTTATACCCACTTGAAGAAAATCAATATTATCATTTTTTGACAAAATTAAGACCCAAATCATAGGCCTGTAATATTAGTCAAAGTCGTTGAAATAAAAAAATTTTATTAAAATTATTAGAACAATGCAATTACTATAACAAATTTCATTATAACCAGAACATAATCCAGTCAGAACAATGCAATTACTATAACAAATTTCAATCGAATCAGAACATGATCCTGTCAGAACAATGCAATTACTATAGCAAATTTCAATAGAAAAAGAACATAATCCAGTCAGAAAAATGTAATCACTAAAACAAGTTTCATTAGAATCAGAACATAATCCAGTCAGAAAAATGTAATCACTATAACAAATTTCATTAGAATCAGAACATAATCCAGCCAGAAAAATGCAATCACTACAACAAATTTCATTAGAATCAGAACATAATCCAGTCGGAAAAATGCAATTACTATAAAAAATTTCATTAGAATCAGAACATAATCCAGTCAGAAAAATGCATTCACTATAACAAATTTCAATCGAATCAGAACATAATCTAGTGAAAATAATTAAAAATTTTTTTAATTTTCAATGTCATAAAAATTGTGAAATCCGACAAAACTAGCTGATAAAAACTAGTTCATAAACCAAATTACTAGAGTATGCAATAAGACTGTAATAAATTCTTGACGATATTCACTGTCTTTATTCATAAGCCAGTTATCAAATATTAGAAAATCTGTACATTAAATTAAAGCTTTTAAACATTTTGTAGCTGCATATATAAGTTGGACACTACTACTATTGTACAACTGAACCATATATTCTCAGAAATTCTTCCATTTTGAAACTACCACCTGCACAAACATCTAGTTACGGTACAAAATCGCCTATTTTTAAAGCGACCTCGCTTTAAAAATAGGCGGTTTTCTTTAGAATAGTCTCCCTCTATGCTATAAAGGCTCCAAATCTTTGTCTAGTTTTAAATCAATTATAAAGGCTTGGATCTGGACCTCATGTACTTGTTAAATATGTTGTTAAGTAGTTCATTGTGTATTTTTTTGTTTTATTGTTTACTATTTTATAATTTAAGTATAAAAAATTTGTTGATCTATAATAACGTTAAAATAATATTTGACTATATTCATATACAATTATGTAACCGTTACCAAGGTTAAATAAATAAATGAATGAAAAATTGTTACATCATAGGGATAATATGCTAACCAAATAAATTGCAAGGATAACATTGGTGAGAATAAAATTATTGAAGTTACCTGTATCCATTTAGGGAATTTGCCTTTTTTGTCAGATTTTGAAAAACGCTGAAAAAAAAAAATATATGTTGTTTAAAAATTGTAATATACAAACAGTATAAGGTGAAGCTATGAGTATACCATGCACATTCGACTAAAGCTATGAGTACACCATGCATATTCAACTAAAACTTAAAATTTCATAGAAACTTAACTTTGCAGTTCGTTAATGTCACAGATTTCATTTCATATAATAAATTAATGCACAAAATGTGGTTAAATGTATTGCAACAGCTCATTAAAAAAAACGTAATGGCATAATATATTCTATTGAAAAAACATCACTCTAGAAGATGATTTGACGTTACACGCGCAGGCCTGACAAATTTAAAAAATAATTAATGAGTTAAAAATTTCTATCAAACAGAACCTAATTCTTCAAGAAAAACCAAAAAATTGTTTTTTTATATGGACAAGTTTTACAATTCTTCATAAAAATTCAATTCATCCATAAAAACTTTCTAAAAACATGTCTAATTAATTAGGTTATTTTAGGTTTTCCAGGTCAGGAGTAATTGATGAAACTAATGAACATTTACTGACAAAAATAACAACATAAGTGAATTCATAGGAATTAACTGACTTCGCTGAGAATCAAATGTTAAGAAAATGTGTCAAAACAATTTTTAATATATTATAGAGAGCTAAAAATACTAAACACTAGATCAGATGGAGCACATTTCAAATTGAGTTATTTGCACTTTGAAGCAGTGGTTGACACATTAAAATAGGCTGGATCAAGTATGCTAATATTGACATTGCAAAAACTTTAAGGCTCCATAATACTAATGTAAATTGAGATCATCGATGATATAAGATTTTTTGGTTCACATAATATAATTTACATCATTGCAATAACAACTCACAAAAAAATATGGGCAGAAATATTTCCAGTAAAACAGATATTGCATTCACAATTTAACATGAACAGAAAATCAAGCTTTGAATTTTTTTTTTTTTAATCTTAAAATTTTCATTCAAACGTAGATAACTAACATATTGTTCATTACTAAAATCGTTTCAAAGAACACGTTCCTTTAAATGAAATAGAATTTATCAAAAAGGTTTTAGCGTATTTAATTCACTTCAGCATCTTGGCTGCAAATGACTTATATTCAGGTATTCTCTCAAACATAATTTTTAAACTATTAGCTTTCTTATAAATCAAATCATATGGCTAGCAAAGAGGGATTTATATCTGTAATTAAGTCTAGAACAAAAAAAATTTTAATTTGAGATTAAATTTCTTGGCTTCACTCTTAAAATCACTAGAACTTGTCAAAATTTAGAACCAGTGAATTAATAATAAAAAAACATTTTTTTTTTATTAACTTTTTTATTTATTAACTAAGTGGGATTGAGCTCAAACCTATAATACCTGAAACCAATATATTAACCGCTCGGCCAGACAACCATAATGCAATCATACATATATTTACAAATATTTTACACACAACACTTTGCTTTTTTCGGATTAAATGGAATAACGAGGGTTACGTAAATCAACATTTTTTTAAACGGTGTAAGCGTTTCCAAAAATACTTCATAAAACGAACTTGGTTATAAATAAATCTTTCATAAACTGAAAACAATTTTAGAACAATAACAATAGGTCTGTCGTACGGAAGATTAATAAGCTCTGATAAATAAATTGTAAAGTCTTATCAGGTAAACCTAATTTCAACGTTGTATGTCAAACACATTAATTTCTAACATTGTATGTAGAACGCATTAAGTTACAATATCAAGTACTTAATACTAAATCATATGCTAATAGCATATAATAAAATGATTAACAACTTCTTTTTAACATTGAATGATACCTACCCAAAGAAATCTGGGATAGGAGGGTAAAACAAACGAAGATTAAATTTGACATATTATAATGATCCCAGAAATCTAGTTAAAAAAAGTATGGTCATTAACTAAGGTACTTACTTTGTCTGCAAAACACATGATACCATAATCTGTTTTCCCTCGTATTGCTCGTCCAACGCACTAAAAAATATATATGTAAAGTAAATACTGCAGCGATATTTTAAAATATTATCAACGATTAACCTTGCCTTTTAAAGGCACGTAAATTGTTAGTTTTTTTTTTTTTTTGGATTTATGTAATGAAAAATTGATTCCAAACTTTGGGTAGATGATATGTGGCAAATAGTGCAAGGAATTTGTGATTCCATATATCTATGCGACAACGGAAGATGTGGGTCCAACCAAGACAAAACTATTGATTTAACTAGGAAAGTCAAATTTGAATCAGGCAAGAAGAAATTTAATTATGTTAGAAAGGTAACTGGATGATATCAGAGTTGAGAGTTGAGAGAGTATTGTCCAATTCCCATAAGCATGTCTACCACCACTATAAAAGTTCTTTCTGGAGTATTAAAGTAATAATTTTGATAGTTTTTTCTTTTAGAGATGTCTCGTTATCAAGTAGATCTTTTATGACGAGAACGTAACTACGAAATATTGGTAAACTTCTGAGAAAAGAATCATACTTCCCACTAAGAAAAATGTTTAATCAAAAGTGAAACACGACTTATTCACTCTATTAAATAAATTTAACCATAACAACTGTAAGATATGCACTCTTCTTAAAATCTGGTTTCTTGCCATAAACAAAAAAAATATGATCCTCTACATTCTACAACAAACCAATTATATTTTTCTACTTCATATTTGTCATTTACATTAACGTCTGCATAATTATTATATTAATTTCAACAAATCTCTTCTTCCAAAATTTCGAGCCTACTACTAGTCTATAAAAACAAAGACATTTGTAACTTGCCAGAGGAAGCTGTTCCCTTCATTTTCTCCTGAAACGCCATCAAAAACAAATATTGTAACTCAAAATACTTTTTTTGGTTTTTTGCTTTTTTTGATATGATTGATTTGATAAATTTTATTATGTATCAAATATTTATTTAGATGAACATTAATTTAGATGAATATTTATTTAATGAACAGAAACAAACTATAGCACAGTTACCTTGGAGGTATCCCGAACAGTTGAATAACATTGATATTTTAATGTGTCTATGCACAAGTTAGTGATGGAAATGATTTTATTGTCCTCATAGATTTTCACGTTTTAATTCTATGGGATTTTTAACTTTCTCTTGAAATTAACGATATAGTAAAGTCTAGATATACATGCATTAGAAAATCTAATACAGACGTGATGAAAGTCAATGAAAAATCGTAACAAATTACTGCCGAACGGACTATTTATATCGGTAAGTGTTTTGACGAAATTTCTTTGTTTTAGCTTTACATTCATTTTTTTCATTCATATATTTAACATTGGTACACACCATAGTTATAAATAAATACAAAGTTTAGATATACTAAGACCAACAAATATTTTTGTCTTTAAAATAAAAAAGCCATAGCTAAAATTATAAATTCTAACGGAAAATACTACAAGACTAATACTACATGATTTATTAAAACATCGGGTCTCTGTCTCTGTGAGTTTTACAGGCGCTTTATGTTTTTAAGTTGAGTGTAGGAAGACGTGTAGCTTTATTATAATTTTTTGTTTGGTGTGCTTTAATGGAAAATCGTTAATGAAAACTATGCTGAGCTGTTTGTCAAATGCGTTTTCATATTTTAATTTTTCTAAGTTGTAGTTTTCCGCACAGTCCAGGTAAATCTGACACCAACTAACTTTTATATCTTTAATGGAAAGTAATGGTTAATTAAAGGGAGGTTAATTGAAATAAGAAAATTGAAAATAAGAGGCAAGGAATTCAAATCCAAAAGAAAATTAATGATCTTTTCACTCATTATTATCATCTAACTTTGGCCTGCCATAATTGGGTGACAACTGAATTTCATGATAAACTGTGGTTTTCTAAATCAATGAACTAATTTATAACATCACTTAAGTATCAAAAAATTTTTTGGACTGGTTTGATTACTTAAATAAGCTAAATAATCTTTATTTATTCAAAGAAAAATTAAAAGTCGATCATACCTGGGTAATATAGATTTAGTAACCACAAGGATACAGGAACAGACCTTAGTTTAGTTTTAATCACTAAATTAAAATCTATATACTTCTGCATATGAGATATCCATGCTGGTACCATGATCTGGGGTTTAACCCTAGCGATTGGGGGTGGTTAAGGTTATAGTTCATGACACAGTTGGAAACATAACCATTGGCTATCCGTTGAGTTTACCATGTAAAAGAAGAGTCTGCTAACTTATCATTTTGGTTCATGATAGTAACTTTAAATAATAGAGCAGGCATTATGAAAGAGTTTCGCTGATAAATTCCATAAAAAATTATCTTTAAAAACTAAATGCTATAAAAATGCTTTTAAAAACAAGATTTAAAATTGAGAAAAATTTTGGTTGAACAAAAAATTAGCAAACCTGCGCTGCATGTCTCATTGCATCGAATGTTAGAAAATCATTCTCCCTAATGTTAAACTGGTCACGTAAGTATTCTAATCGTGCCTAAAGATTAATTTTTTAAAAGAATGTACTTAAGCAGTTTGAAAAGAAAATTTGTCCGTGGCAACAAATTTTAGTGAGTGGATCAAAAAATATCACCCAAAATCTTTGTACCAAATCCGCTTTTTAGTGTAAAAAAATGAGCCAAAAATTTTTATCTACCCTACTCAAGAATATTTAAAGAGAAGAATTAGAATCATTAATTGAGCTAAATTGAGGTGTTTTGGTTTATTTCTATTTGGATCCTTTAAGCTATATGTGATTGAACTTCAGAAGTATAAAACAAAATATTTATTATAAATAATACCAATTGACAATTTTACAAACAAGAAAATACCAATACTTGAAATTCAGGTTGATATACTACCAAAATTATACCAACAGCTACACAATTAAAGGTTAAAAAAAAGAGAAATAAAAAAAAAATCATTAAATTTTTAGAAATAATAACAGCTAAATTTTCTCCACCCTAAAAATTTCAGATCAGGCCATAACGCTATCATTTCTGTTAACCCCTTAAGTGTATCTGACGTAATATTACGCCACTACGGGACCTGTATATTTTGTTTCTGAGGTAATATTACGCAATGTAATCAGCCTCGCTTTCTTGCTCTGTAGCAAACGTAATATTACGCTAACATTGTTTTGGCTGCCGTAAGAATTTTCTAGAAAGATTTATCTTTCA
>JAUZNK010052463.1:0-15760 GCA_035046665.1 Euphysa ruthae
TAGATAAGTCCATCAGAACGGCACCAACTTTTAGGTTGTGGTCTCTTGCATTTTGCCAGTTTTTTAGAAGATTGAATTGCAGCTTGTCGATAAACTTTCCAATGAGACGTCCTTTTCCCAATAAAGGTTTACCATCCCACAACTTTCTTGAGTTTTTTTAAACTTTCAAGGTCTCGCACCAACTCTCTTCTGTCCAACGCATTCCAGTTTTTCAACTATTACTCCATTGTAAGGAAAAACCTTTGTAATACTTACAATGTCATGATTTTGTGTCACCGTCTCCAATGCAATACTTATACCTAACTTTTCGGTTCGGTACGGATACCTGAAAATAATCCCACTGTTATTGATGTTATCCATTGATCATGCAGAACCACTATAGCTGATGCTGCAATCATGATTGGAAGTAAATTCATCACACCCCTGTGTCACTTCCCTCTTTTCCCAATGATTACACTCGTGACAAACCTTCGATTGATAGGGTAGTTCAAGCACTTTCCGGTATCAGCAGCAATAATGGTTACAATGCCATGAAGAGAGTACCCTCACCTCTGCTATGTCCCATCACGAGAGAAAGTTACATTCTCAATATCGGTTTTGTCTAAAGCATCACTTTCAGATTTGCACAGCTCTTCTGTGGCATCTAGCATAGATTTTGCTGCTGATTTGTCAGATATTTCACAAAGAAATTTTTGGGTGTCGCTAAAAGCATTCTTTGGCACTTGCGGTGGGATATTCATCAAGCCACATAACTTTTCCAAAATTGAATGGCCTTTCCCAATTCCTCTCATTGCAAAACTTATTAGGGGAAACAGATAGCAAAAAAGTGTTTGGAGAAGCAGGTGAGAACAAGTGTGATAGATACATCTTGATCTTTACAAGGTAAAATTGTATTCTGATTTCCTCTGAATCTTCTTTTTCTAAATGTTTTAATTACACCAGCTTTTCTTTTTTTGAGCACCATTTTTCATTTTTTCTCTTTATTTATAGTTTTATTATATAATCAACTAAATAACACACAGATAATGATATTAACAATAATTTTGTGAAAGAATAAACAATACAAAAAAAAAATTCCCTAGCTAAAATCTTTTCCACGTCATATCACTAAAATTGCTATCATGTTTAAATTTAACTGAACTAAAAGCTATAACTAGGAGCAACAATCGTGGAAGTTTTAGTTACACTACTCGGGGTTGTGTAAATAAAGCTTCCACACGAGGAAGGTTTGTCAGTTTGCTTTTATAGAGGGATATTTTAAGTGAAAATATCTTGCTCGGTACAATTGCAATTTTAAAACTTGAAATCTGGTACTTATTTTTATAATTAACGAAAGTAATTAAGAGTACCAGAAAAAGCAGTTTGAAAAATTTATTTTTCTGATGACTTTCACTAGTCTACCACCTAAATTAAGTATTTAGCAAAGTATTTTGAACAATCACTTTGACTAATCAACTATCGGAGAAAGGCGTTTAAAGTTATCAGTTGAAAACTGCAGAAAAGAAACATGATTCCTCAAAAAATTGTCATTTTTAAACCAGATTTGACATCTTGAAATCTGAACCCGGTAAATTTTCCAAAACATGCTAAATGATATTTTCTAACATCATCGATAACTTAGATAAAATTAAAATTTCATGAAATGCCGTTATACAAAATTTCACCCCGGGGCTCAGGAATGATATTTTTCGGTAGATGGGTGTATCTTTAAATAGATGGGCGTATGGGTCAAAATTTTTCCCACGATGATCTTTTAATTTAAAAACAAACCATAACTTAGTAAAATAAACCAGGCCAATTAAAAAAAAAATATGACCATGCAATAGCATCAACTCCACGAAAATAACAATGCTTTGCACGAATCTAATTTCACAAAGTTAAAATTGGGATATTTCGCGCGTACTTATTTTTATAAAAAGAGCAAATTTTGACGATTAGCGTAGAATTTACTTTTCCGAAAAACCTGACAAGTGATCACAGGACAAAATTGATGCAAAAACACATTAAAATATTTTAGTTACAAAACATTTTTCTTTTCTAAAAATTCAGTATAAAAATAATACATAATAAATTAACTAATCACGTGATCAATAAATTATCTAAATATAAAGTGCTAATAATCTTTCACTAAACACTCAAATTTCATAGTACAGGAAAAATAAAATGAGAAAAATAAAGTCACATTGAAGCTAACGTTGTCTCAATAAAAATAAAACCGAGAATTTAAAAAATAATCCAAATAATTTTATCTATCTATAACTATATAACAAATAACATAGCAGTAGTCTTAGAGGTGGTTGGGTCCACTAACAACAAAACTATACTTTAAATATCTATTTTTAAGTGTAAAACCCAAACTTTACTTTTTTTGCCTAAAATATCTAGACGTAAAATTAAAAAATTATCATTTTCCATATAAATAACCTATTGAAATTCTTATTTTTAGGAACGGAATACAATTTAGCACAATTTAACGACCAAGGCTTGACATTTCTAATTACCTAAATTCTTTTATAGAGAAAAAAAAAAAAAAAAAAAATGCAATATCCTCAGCCCAACTTCCTATAGAAAATTTTAGAAGACGGCACTTTCAGTCTAGATAGTCGTATATTAGTTTCTTAAGTTTGAGTAAATTCTAGCATCAGACCTGTGCAGCTGAGTTTCTTGTAAAATCATGTGAGTACCACAGGGCTTAAAAATTTTTAAAGAATGCCGGAAACATAATAAAGTTTGATTTGCCACTAAAAAAAGCTACAAAAATGTAAGAAATATTTAAAAACATCTATTAAACGTACAAAGATACATATGCAACGTGTAAAAATAAAATTTTATATATAAACATATTCTGCAACAAAAAAGATATTTACAAAAATAATATATATTTTTATTAAATATTTGATTTTATTAATATTATATTTATACGGCCTAAGTTTTTACATAGTCTATTTGGGAAAAATTGATCTGAATAGACGTTTATCCGAAAATGAAAACATAAGTGCAAACTCGACAATAACTCAGGAAAACAACCCTAAAGTTCAATAACATATTACACTAATTGTAACTTCTTAGAAACCCAAAGAAAAATTGTTGGTATTGCAGCAACAAGCCTCCGTGCTTTCAGGACCTAAACCAAAATTACAAAATAGTGAAATACTTCTTTAAATGAAGTATTTTAAGTACGGTGATGTCAAGAATTATTATAGCATATAGACTCAGTAGACAGGTGTGGTGTTCACTTATCATTTTAAGGTTCTTTTTCCTATGACAACTGCTGTGATTACAAAAACACCTTAGCTGCGTAGTTACAAAAATACAGAAATGCTTGCCTAAATAAGAGAATTATGCTACATAGACTAAATGAATTAGCCATGACTTTTTCAAAAAAATCTGTAACTAATCATTTATTATTAAAGAAATTTCAGTGTTAAACTTGTTTGACATTGGTTTTATTTGTTTTTATTATCTGCTAAATCTGTAAGGTATATTTTATTTCTTTACCACATGCCGGTGTCAATTTTTTCTTTCCGGGGTTAGAAATTATATATACTAAAAGCAATAATAAAAATCCTTCCTTATTAAACATGTAGTAAAGTGGAAGTATAAGGCTGACAGTATTTCTCTGAAACAACCTAGGATTTTCTCGAGCTTTATTTGTCATGTTGTGATTTATGACGAGCAACATTAAGAGTCTGCCTTGCTTTACCCGCCCTGAAATGTACCACTGGTCAAAAGAAATGACTAAAAAGTACATTGAAAATGATTTACAGCAATGTTTCCTTGTCATCACTTCGATTCTCTTCACCACTCTGCTGGGTATCAATGGAGCCATATCCATTTATGACATGCTGCTTCTCTTTGTCTTCATAGCACCTATGATCATCATTTTCATCAATCGATTCAAATCGAACCTAAAAGAAAATAGTAATTACCTTAACCCTATGTGATATTTTTGGTCCCACAAACCATAAATTATAGAAAGCCCTGAAAGATTATAGATCAAATATCTTTCAACACTCACTCTGTCTGGTACCTTGAAAGCAGATGTTAGTGCACTATCGCTTTCATCTTCGGTTTTACTACCTCCTTCATCAACGTCTCGTAGGATTTTACGTACAGGTCGTACAATATTTTTACGCGTCCTTTTAACAACTAAAGGATCCTTTTCATCAAGTTCAGCTGAAGATGTTAAAAACGCAGAAGCAGTTCTTTCTTCGTTTTCAGCCCATCGATCAATCATATGTGTTACAGCTGCAGTGTAAGCCTAAAAAACAAACATTCAGCGACTAATGGAACGCTAAAGCTTTATTATCAACAACTAAAACACTTTGAAGAACATAAAAGTCACAGCTTAGGTTAATTTTTAAAAAATGAGATAAAAAATGAATCAAGAAAAGCCATTTTGATAAAAGTTAAAAAGCCTACTTCCATAACAAATTTTCAACAATTAAGGGCCAATAATGAGGGTTTCGTTGTTGTTGTTTGCCGTAAACTAAAGTGAACGAAGAACTTTTTTCAAAAAAATTAAACTGTCATTTGCAATTTCCCTTCACGGAAATTACCTCTATCTACAATACCTATTGCTACATCAAGTCTGTCATTTAAAAAAAGCATGTGTAATTTCACATAACTTTTTGATTAAAAGTAGTTTCAGTGTTTACTACATACACAGAAAAAATGATAATCAGTCTATATACTTGGCGGATACGCCCTACATTATACACTGAAGAAATAAGAGACTGATCAAGGAATATTTTATGTCGGAGGTTAAGACGCAATTTAACTCCAAATTGATGCGATGAACAATAAAAAATTAATTTATTTAAAGTATAAAACAAGTTGTTTCGATTTCTGATAGCAGGTAACATTCTATTATAGTCTACTACTATTTTTTATATTTCTGCTTTTTTTTTATTCTAAGTGCGTATTTCCTTTTTTCCAAGTGCGTGCTGTATTTCCAGTTTTCGCCTTCTTGTGTATATCCTGTATAAATAACATGAGCCTTTTTTATTCTTTTTTCTTTTTTGATAGGAAATATGGATTTAGGACGTGCTATTTTCATTGTGACAGGTTTGAATACAATATAGCTTATCTCGTTTTTTTACGGATGGATTTATAAAAAAAATTTAAATGTATACATGATAAGAAAAAAATAAAAACGTGGAAGAAATACAAATGCATTCTTTGTTCTTTAACAAAAAATACATTATTCAAGATATAACATAGCTCAGCAAAATTTTTATCTTGCAATCACCAAAGTAAACAGCATATAGACTGGATAAGATTTAGACCGAACAAAACAATTTTTACTCATTGCTTGTGTTGAGGATATGCGGATTTCCATCAGACTCGCTTTAAGTTGAAGCATACCTTAAAACAGTTTTAAACAGTTCTGTGAATTTGTAACGAATCCATCTTATTTTCAGCATACTTTTATTCGAAGGCACTGTGCGTAACATTATTTTTCAGGCTCATCTAAATTCCGCCTGAAGAATTTATTTGGATACAGATTGACCAATGTGATTAATTCAATTTGGCGCTTCACTTTGTATTGATTTTTTAATTTTATGTGCTGATAATACAGATTAGTAGATTTATACTCGATTGTGATTAGTTGCTTTCGTCAGGCCAAGTATGCGAGTTTGAAAATTTTGAAATTCCATGTTCATGTCTTTATCCGTTTCTGTCTACTGCATTATCTATATGCATTTCACATGCGTTTAACACCATCATTTTTTGTACCACTCGCTCACTTTTTAAGGAATGAACAACAGCCTCGCCAATACTATTCCCTATAATCAAATATAGGGTAGGGGTTGTTGGAAAATCGTACCGCATAATTACATTTGTTGCCAAATAAATTCTCATTTCATAGCTCCAAGTTACTTAAGCTATAAACCATTATATTGCTGAAATATATGCACCGTATATTCTATGTATAAGAACTTTATCTCTCGCTAAATTAACTATCAAATAAACAAATATCAATCAGCTCGATTGTTTCGTAGGCATTTCGAATCATCCCATTCGTTCACATATGAATTGCCTTGAAAATACTCAAGTCAAAAAAACAAAATATATATATCTATATAAAACCTGTGATTCTGCAACACGAATGAAGAACGGCATTAAATATTTCTTGTCAAATCTTCTCCACCCACGAATTATACTCATTGGTGATTTGCCACGTCGAGCTTTGTATTTTATAGTTTGACTGGATGCTTCCGATGGTCCTATTACACGACCAAGTTTTAAAGATTTGCTAAAACCCATCTTGTATTGCTTTCGTTGGACTTTCAACAACTGAAAATAAACGATATGAAAGCTTTATTTAATGCCTAAACCTTATCAGCAAATTTAGGCGAACTCGTGAATCATTAAAGTTTTTTTTATTCTGTCAACGCCTTTTACCACTTTTCATTTTATTTTAGTCTTGTGTTGTTACAAATTATTACCGTAAAAGATTGACCGCTTAAAATGACCGACACGCTTAACATGTTAAAAATGACAATTCCTAACATAATGCAAAATGACCGGCACGTTTAACATGTTAAAAAAGATATTTCCTAACATAATGTAAAGTGACTGATACACTTAACATGTTAAAAATGACATTTTCTAACATAATACAAAATGACCGGCACGCTTAACATGTTTAAAATGACATTTTCTAACAGAATGTAAAATGACCAGTATGCTTAACATGTTAGAAATGATAATTGATAACATAATGTAAAGTGACTGATACACTTAACATGTTAAAAATGACATTTTCTAACATAATGTAAAATGACCAGCGCTTACCATGTTAAAAATGACATTTCCTAACATAATGCAAAATGACCGGCACGCTTAACATGTTAGAAATGACATTTCCTAACATAATGTAAAATGACTGGTACTCTTAACATGTTAAAAATGATATTTCCTAACATAATGTAATATGACCAGTACGCTTAACATGTTAAAAATGACATTCCTAACATAATGCAAAACGACCGATACGCTTAACATGTTAAAAATGACATTTCCTAACATAATGCAAAATGACCGATACACTTAACATGTTAAAAATGACATTTCCTAACATAATGTAAAATGACCAGTACACTTAACATGTTAGAAATGACATTTCCCAACATAATGTAAAATGACCAGTATACGCTTAACATGTTAAAAATGACATTTCCTAACATAATGTAAAATGACTGGCACGCTTAACATGTTAAAAATGACATTTCCTAACATAATGTAAAATGACCAGTATGCTTAACATGTTAAAAATGATAGTTACTACCAAAATGTAAAATGACAGATACGCTTAACATAATAAAAATGACACTTCCTAACATAATCTAAAATGACCAGTACGCTTAACATGTTAAAAATGACATTTCCTAACATAATGTAAAATGACTGGCACTCTTAACATGTTAAAAATGACATTTCCTAACATAATGTAAAATGACCAGTACGCTTAACATGTTCAAAATAACATTTCCTAACATAATGCAAAATGACCGATACACTTAACATGTTAAAAATGACATTTCCTAACATAATGTAAAATGACCAGTACGCTTAACATGTTAAAAATGACATTTCCTAACCTAATGTAAAATGACCAGTACGCTTAACATGTCAAAAATGACATTTCCTGACAAACGGAAATAGAGAAATCTTGCAATGTAATAATTTGAATGTCATACGTCAGAATTTCCCTGATTTTTACATTAGACATTAATAACTAACAATTTATGACTTACTTTAACCAACGGCAAGGTTGCGCCACCCAACACTATATTTGTGAAAACAACAATAGCAAGAGTTGTAGTCATGATTAAATTCCGTGCATCAGCATTTGCGAGAGGAAGATGCAAACTCTGTGCAAAAGCAACAGCTCCTCTCAATCCTTGATAATAAAAAAGAAAATAATTGTATGTCAGGAAGTGACAGGTTTTTTTTCGAGTCTCTTTGGTTGAAATTGATTATATAGACATGAAATTACTCCGCATTATTTCTTTGTAATCTTATTTCTTATTTCTTATTTCTTATATCTTATTTCTTTGCATCCCAAAGGATGAACCGAAATGATTCTAACTGAAATTTTGTAATGAAAAAATTATAAAACTACAGATATATATTTTTTAAAATACCATAAAAGATAGGCAAGTCTCCCATTAAATTCAAAGTGGGAGCCAGTATGAAAGTTCGTTTTTAATTATGCTTCAAATGTGTGTACTGACAAGGAAAGAATTTTTCTTGGATCTTACATCATCCGTTGAGATCCGCTAGTTTATGTCAGGTTGAATATGTGTTTCCATTCCAGAAAGCAGTGCTTCAATGTTGCTAGTGTTCAAGTATTTTTAATAAGTCAAAAAACCGTTCATAGGCAACTGTTGATAGGCAACCGTTGGTAAAAAATTTTTTATTTGCAGAGGCTTTTAGGAATCGTACATGTAATCAATCAATCAATCAATCAATGCACTTTATTAAGTGCATTAACTTAAAACATAGCAGGGAAGAGTCAGATTAGCACCGTTACAAGACGATTTAAAACTTTTTGTTTCATTGGTTTCATATGTCATACAATCAAAATTGACATTTGAGTATAGAAAATATGTCAAATCTAATTAATTACGAGTCAATTTTCATTGCATAATTATTTACTTCTGCTTGTAAAGAATCTTATATATGTAAAAATAATTCACTCAACGATTACAACCTTTTCCTATTTGCGTAAATGATTAATTAATGTCAGTGTGTTTAATCCCACCTGTGTGGATAGCGATATATAGTTTAAATTGAACCAGCCTTTGTGGACAGCGATATATAGTTGAAATTGAACGAGCCTTTGTGGATAGCAATATATAGTTTAAATTGAACCAACCTTTGTTGTAGACAGCGATATACAATTTAAATTGAACCAGCCTTTTTGGATAGTGATATATAGTTTAAATTGAAAGAACCTTTGTGGATAGCGATATATAGTTTAAATTGAACGAGCCTTTGTTGATAGCGATATATAGTCTAAATGGAACCAGCCTTTGTGGACAGAAATATATAGTTTAAATTGAACCAGCCTTTGTGGACAGCAATATATAGTTTAAATTGAACCAGCCTTTGTGGATAGTGATATGTAGTTTAAATTGAACCAGCCTTTGTGGACAGCGACATATAGTTTAAATTGAACCAGACTTTGTGGAGACCGATATACAGTTTAAATTGAACCAGCCTTTGTGGACAGCGATATATAGTTTAAATTGAACCAGCCTTTGTGGACAGCGATATATAGTTTAAATTGAACCAGCCTTTGTGGATATCGATATATAGTTTAAATTGAACCAGCCTTTGTGGACAGCGATATATAGTTTAAATTGAACCAATTTTTTGGATAGCGATATATAGTTTAAATTGAACCAGCCTTTGTGGACAGCGATATATAGTTTAAATTGAACCAATTTTGTGGATAGCGATATATAGTTTAAATTGAGCCAGCCTTTGTGGATAGCGATATATATAGTTTAAATCGAAACAGTCTTGTAGATATTTTCAATTTAAAACATCTTCAAACTCTCCTTGCAAAATCTTTACAGGTAAAGCACTTGACGAAAGCAATAATCAAATAGCTTGTTTTTTTTTTGAAACTGTTACAGTGTCAATAATAATTACTGTCTAACAATTATATAGAGGACAAACATAAAAATTTTAAAAAAATTATATATCTTACCACTAAACCAAATCAAAAACAGGACTTTAAGTGATATCCGATTTTCTCGTGATCTGCAATAAATGAAGAAGAGAGACAACGGAAAAATAACTATAGCTCTCGACACTAAACAGGCAAGCTAAAAATAAATTTATAAAATTTGTTATAAAAACAAATATTTTTCTCCAGACATGATTACCGCCCACCAAAATACTTTATTTGGTCTAAATTTGATGATGACTGATCATTTAAGTAACTGTTCCCAAACCTTTCTATTTAAATAATTGTTTCTCAAATTTTTGTTTTTAAGCATCTGTGTACCAATTCCTCATTTTAAGTTCATCGCACATCAATTCATATTGGCAAGAACGATTTAAAAATCCAAAAACTTTATTCATGCTTTCAAAGATATTGAGACTGTCAACAAAACTGAAAGTTTTGAAAAAAATATAAGGTAAATGGAAATAGATAGTCACATATCAAGCATTAAAACAGTTTACAGTCATTGTGAATATACAAAAATTAAATTTTAATGACCTTCTGAAAATTAATCCCAGATTTAATGGGTTCTTCTTCCTCAAAAACCACAGTATCACGAAAGATCATCTTTTTTCAGATAGTCTTTTATCGCTTTGAGTATATATACCAATAGCCTGTCTCCTGTAATGCCAGTAATACCTGTAAACTCGTCTCCAGAAATTCCAGTAATACCTGTAAACTCGTCTCCAATAATACAGGTAAACATGTCTTCAACACTTATTATTATCGTAAATAATAAATTCTGTCAAGAAATTTTAATCCCTTCCGGAAAGTTATTAAAATTTGTTCAAATTACGTTTGGACTCCCCTGAAAACATCACATTATCACATTATCATATTTCAATATTCAAAATTCTGAATTTATAGACTAGATCTCCTTTCCTAAATGCTCTTTTTTAATTATGGTTTTAGAAACCTTTGCACTTGATGTTTTCAATACTATCATTGATCTATTGGTGTATTCAAAAGAGCAATATGCTGTCACGTCCATTGAACTCTTTTAATTTCACTAAAGATATTATATAAGTAATTATATAAGTTATTGCACTTGGACTTAATCTTAAAGAACAATAATTGGCAATCTTCTCAGTTTATAAACCATCTAGTCAACCACATTTTTGAATAGTATGACAAATGATTATAACTATAAAAGATTATAACTCAAAATAATTATGACAATGTAGTTGTTACTGTTGATATGTTGTTGATATAAATGTCTCGCTTAAATATCTCACTTAAAAGAAAAGCTATTTTGAAAAGTTTTTCTTGCATTTACGCATCATTTAAAAACCTGTAGGAGATCAACAAAATGAACCTTCATAGGTTTATATTTCACAAACAAGATATTTTCAACTCACATGTATATGTCAAGTTGGTATTAGTGGCAATCAATTATTAGTTTACGCAATGCTTAAATCAACTTTTGTTAAACTCTCACTAAAACGCTACCATTACAGAAGTTACAAAATTTCAACCATAAAAACAGAAAAACTGGTCATAACATTCACCATTGTCTAAAGAGCCAGCACCTTAGTCTAAACAACAAACAAAACTATTGCTAGTTTGAACAAATCAGTCCTGAATTTCCATGACTGTTTTAAAACCAAAATATTGTTTGAAGAAATAATTCACCACATATATCAAAAGAAACACCTAAATAGAATTCTAACTTTGTTCCAATAGCTTCGGATCCAGTTTTAAATGCTATCGAAAAGTTTATGTTTCACCCTCGTATCCTAGCAACAAAAAATAACTGCAAACATGAAACTATGTTCTCAACAAGCATTTAGTGATTCGAGTATGCTTTAATGGTAATAAGACTGTAAACGTCAAAAGAGACCATAAATTTATAAAATCTTCTTACTCCTTGAAGTTCTTGGACAAACATAAATCAATATTTTGGTGAAAACTCTGTTTTATCTACGATAACTACAACATTGCCCTTGTCTGGTTTCATGATTAAGATAGGTTGGTCCTATGGAATGTGTAGAAACGGATGGTTTGCAGTTGAAATATTTGAACGGGGAATATGAAAAAAATCAGATTCTATTTGTGTTGTGTTATGCATGGTCCTTGAGATTTGTTCAAAGGAAGACAAATTTCTGGCTTTATAAATTTACAGTCTCTTTGGATGTTAAAAGTCTTTTTTACTAACATATCTTTGATCAAAACTGATTTAATAGTTAGTTAATTCTTTATCTTTACTCAATCCTTATACGAACATTTTGAAATAAGAAATTATGACCTTTAAAAACTAATTCTTTTTGCAATTTTTGAAAACTATTTTTTTCTTCAATGAGAAGTATTATGATCAGTGCGACAGAATTGCAATCGGATTCCCTTTAGCTCCGGTTCTAGCCAATTTGTTTATGTGTAAAATAAGTGTTTAAGTTTTAATAAAATAAAAAGACCAATTTTTTAGCGTAGGTATGTATGATATCTTTCTTTTATTTGACAACAACAAAAACCTTTTTATCAGCATATTAACAAACAATATGAGAATATTACACACACAGTGGAAAAAGAAGAAATAAACTAATTTCAATCTTAGATATAAAAACTAAAAAAAAAAATTGTACCCAGTGAAACTTTGATTTGCAAATCAAAAATTATTTAGATAAAAAGCAAACTATCACTAAAAATGGTGAACAAGAAAATGTGAAATTGGCTCCTTTGAAACAGACAACAACGCAGGACCTTAATCTAAGCAAACCCAAACTAAACAACTGAGCTTTACAAAAAATACTGCAAAATATTGATATTGAGTTAACTTTTAACTCTTTTAAAATCAGTCGTCTCTGAGAGAGGCGCTCGATCACACTCGTCAAAGCTTTGACTAGGCTCAAAATATCGAGCACATTCTTTCATCTTTAACCCTTTCAGTCCTACGGGCTCGCAGAGAGGGCCCTTAAAAACCCGTTTATATCCTAGAAGTTTGCAGAACAGGTCCTTTAAATTGTGCTTGTAATGAACACTAATTAGGTGTCCAAATGGCGTGTTCTTTACAGCAATGAAAATAGAGAAATTTTGAGCCTCGAAGTTGAAAAAGTAGTTTAAAACATGGCCGAAAATAAAAACACGAAAAAGGTGATTTCCAATATGGATGAGATTCTGGAACTTATGTTTAATGATAGTGATTCAGAAAGTAATGATGACATTGATTTGGTAGAGGAATTTAGTGAGCAGGAGCCAGGCAGTGACTGGGACTATTAGTCCGGGACTGAAATAGAATTTTTAACTGAACCTATACACCGATACTAAGTGGGGTTTTAATGTTTAAATCCATTATTGGGACCTTTAGAAGTAATTTAAAACTTATTGCCAGTTTATATCATTTGGGCAGCTTTTTTTATTTTTACTGTAACTTAAATTCCAAAAATTATCCCATTTTTTATCTAAAAATATACAAAAAATATTTTTTGGGGTAAGTATAGCCATATTGAATTTCATTGTTTAGAGAATTTTATGGAAAACATAAAACTAAGTTTAATTTGGTTACCACATGTAACCCTAACGATTCCTAAAATGGAAAAGAAACAGCAATTTTTTTTTTCAAAAAATTAAAGAAAAAAATAAAAAAACAACTTATTTTTAAAAACTAATTGGTTGATTATACTTTGTTAGTTTAACTAAATATAGTAAGATTGTAGACATTTTCAAATTAATAAAGAAAAATATAATCAAAGTATGGGAAATACTCAAAGAAGGGAATACTCAAATAAGTCAAATACTCAAACATTTTACTAACTTCATATACATGCCATGAATTTAAAATGCTCAAGAAGTGATATTATTAAGAGTTAGAATTAGTATTTTTATTTAATACTTGGTTTAATTTAAGTAAATTCGGTTAATAAATTTAGATAAATTTGGCTATATTATTTTTATTAATTTAATTATATTATGGAAACTATTAATGAGAACGCATGTGTGTTCAGAAATGTAATCGGGTGTTCTATCAAATTTCACAATGATCTAATGCCTTCTTTACTTTCGACTCGTGTTTTATCAGGATGTGATACAGTACCCATGATGTTTGGAATTGGTAAGAAGAAAGCAACATATCGAAGAAATTACCACTTATTTATCTCGGTCTATACAACCGCTACAAATTGAACAAATTATGGTTGAGGAAAAGGTACTTGTTGCATTGTGTTATGGTTCCAAGAATGAAAGCTCCTCTGAGAACAGGTAAGCTTTTTATGTTCCATATACTTAAAAGTTACGTGATTTTTTCTTTCTCTGTATTTTTTTTCTCTAAATTTTAACGACTTCGCAATAGACAGTACATCTTGAGAAGTCGAACTGATTGCTCAAAGATCACTTCAAAACCTCCACCTTTACGATCTCTTCCATCAAAAGATTGTGCAGATAGAGCTAAACATATGGCGTGCAGGTCATCAGAGAATGGTATGGACGTCATGTATAGAAAACCATCCACCAGCATTGGACCCTTGCAAAGTAAGTTGTTTAAATAGTTACCCGTAAAGTTTATTGGGAGATATTGTTGGAGATATTGATTGATTATAATATTAATATATAAGGTTGCTTGATTGTTTTCCGATTTTGGTTTTTAGTATGGTTGGTTAAAAGATGAATAAACTGGTACGTTACAACCAATCATGGTACCCAGTGATACGAAAGCAGCACTTGAAGAAGTTCTCAAAATTACTCGCTGCAGTTTTACAGGTAAGACAAAACTATGAAGATGACTTTTGGATTGTAAAGCAAAATATTAGTTTATATATAACTTATCTAATAAATATTTACAAAAATAACATTTTTAAATAAATAAATAAATAGTTTATACATTTATTTTTTAATAACTTTTTTAAAATGATAAAGATTCTGGTTATTCTATTCCTTATTAAAACAAAACTGCATGAATGCAAATTAAATGTCTGGTTACACTTACTAACGATAAGATTTTGACATTACTTTGAATCTCTATCACTTTCAGCATTATACTTTAGAATTTAAAAGCAATATAATATAATATGTACACTGTAAATATAAAAAGATATATTTATTTGCTATAAAAAAATGATATATATTTTTGATTTTTTCTAGTTTCCCAATGCAAGACAATGGCATGTTCGTGTTCAAAAGCACGAATCCCATGTTCAGATTTCTACGGTTGCCAGGAAAAACGTGAAAACAAATGGTATGTAGATGAAACCTTGGAAAAGATGGGAAATAGTTATACTGACTGTAGTAATGACGAAATTTAGTCTTTATAGCATTATTTTGTATAAATTTATAGATCTAGATATTTCTGAACAAACCAAAAAAGTTTCTACTGATGGAAGTAGTTATGAAAGTAAAAGTAGTAGCACTGCTGATGAAGATGAAATGCCTCTTTCAATAGAAACCATAGGAACCATAGGAGACGTATACGGACACGTGGAGGTGCCTCAAAATTTATCCGGACAAATGAACGGCGTCATGGAAAAATGAACGTTAGAGGTGGTGCTAATTAAGTTGGTGACGACAATTATGGAGATCATGCTGAAAACCCAGCTGTTGTTTATTGTGGATGTGGTGATCCCCACCATGGTGTACAACATGGTGCCCGTGATTGTGAACTAGGTGGTCCGAGACGAGGAGGTACTCATGTTTGTAGTGGCAATAATCTAGCTGTCGGCAAAAATGTTCCAGTTGTGGAATGGAAATGGGAAAAATTTGAGGGAGAATTAGTGAAAGAAGTGTCTGAAAGTGACTGTTTTCCGTTTACTGATATAGAGGGGCTCAAGATTAGAATGAGACATAATGCCATTAAATTAGATTTTATTAAACTCTATCTAACTGATAAAATTATGAACCATATTATAAATGAAAGTAATCAATTTGCAAGCACAAGACCATCCAGAAAAAGCAAACAATAGTTATCTAAATAAATGGACAGATATCCAGAGTTGAAAAGCTACAACTGTCAACTTCATATGGCACAAAGTTTGCATTAAAAATGAAAAATAAGACACTAAAGTTTTCGGACTTCTATTTTAGTTATATATA
>JAUZNK010052474.1:0-15758 GCA_035046665.1 Euphysa ruthae
TGCATGTTTTCTTAGTATTTAGTAGGGGAAGAATTTGGTTGGTAAATATATAAAACTTAATAATATTGAGCTGAATTAATGGTGTACCAAGTTCTTTAGCAAAACTCGTAATAGCTTAGGATTATTATTAGGATTAGATCCATATATAATACAATGTATAAAACTTAATATGTATTAATAGAATTGAATTGAATTATTTGATATATTTTTTATATGACGATTTATATAATAAACATAATTTTTTTTTTGTGTAAAAATTGCTCTGAAATTGATTAATAGTATTTTTTCATCTGATTTGAATATAAATTAATGATTATAAATTAGAATTAATAAATATGGATTAAATTGTATTCAATAATAAATTGACTGATGTCAAAGAGAATGTAAATAAGGTGTTTTTACAAATATTTTTGCAAATATTACTGTCGCCCCTATTGTCATGTTACATTATAGATTTAGTCTTATCAATAGACCTTTTTCCAGCTAGCATGTGTGCGTATTTACGCGTATCTGTCACAATGCATTGTTGTTAAGGACATACAATAGAGACAAACACCGTTGGTTATAAAGCTCAAAGGGAAACAGCACTATTTTTCTACATTTTTTACTATTTCATTTGCTTTAAAATAGTACTTACTAGTCAAGAGTTTTCAAGATGGAGAGTTTCATTTGCTTTAAAATAGTACTTACTAGTCAAGAGTTTTCAAGATGGAGAGTAGGCAAATTAAAAACATCTTTAACTTCAAGGGGTGTACCAATCTGATCTGGAAGTCTGAGAACAGTTGTTTTGTTTGAAAAGGTTTTTATGACAAGCGTTGAGTTTACCTCTACTTCCAAATACAAACAGTATATTAGAGGAAATAAATAACAGTAGACCAAGCAAATTAGTTGTTGACGATGTTCTTCAGTTACCATTCCCTCAAGATTTGAAATCTGGTTGTTTGGTAGGTAGCCAGTATCTTCAAAGTTTTGACAACAGAAGTTTTATATGAATATGCTATAAAAAAATAATGCTACAAAAGCATTCAGAGAAGGGAAAAATCTTCAATTTTCTGGACATGTCAAAGATGCTATGTTTAATAACGTTGTTGAGAGTATTCGCTATTGTTACGTCAGAGCAACAGACGTTCCACAGACAAGAATCAATGAAAATGCATATATGTTTTTTGTGTATTTTTTTATAGTTCTGAATATGCTTTTACTCCATGTCAATTTTCTGCAAAAATTAATAGTATATCTGGTTATCTAACTCAACCTGCATTCTGTATTTTTTAGTTCGTATAAACTAAAATCAAATCATTCATATTACTCACAAGTCCAACACCAAATGTTTGTCACTTCTGCAAAATTATTTTGTCAAGTCTGTACCCAAACTTACATGTTTTAACACTGTTGTGCTTCCATATTTGTACGATGTAGATTCCTTTACAACCAAAAAGATTTGCTCAAAAATTATCAACAATCTTGTTAAAGAGGTAAAAAAGTGAACAACATAAATCTGCTGACAAAAGGTTAGCTGACATAAACGATGCTATGCCTCCTACTTCTTCAAAAACATGTAAAAAGAAATTAAATAGCCTATATTTTTTATTTTTATGTGATTGTTTTTCTGTGAACTTCTTTGCACTATCACTTTCTTCCAGGAATTTTGATTTCTAAGAGTTTTTAAGCGTGGTATAAACTTTAAATTTTAAGCCGTTATTAGATTTTACTGCTTAGCTTTTTTTTCGTTGCAGTTTGTGTCTAGATTAATTTTCGTTATTTTTATGCATATTTTCTATGGTTTTCTGACCATTTTTTTATGCACCTTAGGTTTTCTGTTAATATTTATGCTCATTTTCTAGGTTTTTTGGTCATTTTTATGCAC
Source organism: Euphysa ruthae (assembly GCA_035046665.1). Lineage (NCBI taxonomy): Eukaryota > Metazoa > Cnidaria > Hydrozoa > Anthoathecata > Corymorphidae > Euphysa > Euphysa ruthae. Next base: position 1,868 of record JAUZNK010052474.1, read on the forward strand.
AATTTCTAGGCTTTTAGGTGTTAAGTTTTTCTGGTAATTTTTTTTTTACTATAAAATAATATGAATACGTTTTTATTCTATTTTTTCTATAGACTATGGTTTTAGATCATCTACAATTTTGTAAAAAAAAATAAAAATATTGTTTTCAACTATTTCTTTTCTTTGGCTTATGTAATTTAACATTTGTGAAGTATTATCATTATTTTGTATTATAAAATCAAAACCAACCAAAGCAAGTGATTATGTTAACCATTAAAAATAACAGTTGTTACAACATTTTGTTGTCATTTTGTGGTTTGTTTGTCCCTAACCATTGCTCAGATATGTTTTAGTCATTCCTTTTAATTTATAACTGTATTCCAAAATTCCTTGTATCATTTAAATGGTTTACTTTTTTTTTTTAGAAGTATTGATCCTAGACCGGGAGAAGTAAGTTTTTTTTTAGTAAATTTTTAAATAGCGCCATGCTCACTTTTAAAACTTTGTATCCAGGTGGTTACAAATAATGTATAATGGTGGTTTACTAATGAGTTAAATTATATCTGTAATAGTTCAGTTAAATGCTCTGTCAATTGTCATTGAATATAAAAATACTCAAAATCAGCAGAGAAAAAAATGCATAAACATACTGACACTGCCTACAGTGTCTAATTTGTATCGTAAAATTTTCCCATTTTTATTATTTATTGAGAAAAATTTCTTCCATGAATGAGTTGACTAACAATAGGAATCCAAGGGAGTAAAATTAGGGACTAATTTTTTCATTCAAAAAATTTTTTTCCAGTGTAATCCTGTCATGACCATCTTTAAAAATATTTAATAAGAAAATACATTTCTTAATAGAGATATTGTTTGGAGGTGATGTTAAAAATATAGAAAAGAAGGACAGATATTATATCTTGGTTGATTTTTAAAATATTTTTCTTTGCATGGTACTACTACAATATATTAAGTCCATTTGAAATAATTACTACTCAATATCTGGAATTAATTTTTACCATTATCTAGCTGAATTTTAATGTTAGATATTTTTAATGTGAGAACATGTTCCACATAGGAACTATTATTTGATGAATGATATCAGATTTTAGATTATTATATAAATAAACTTAATCAATTATTTTCCTGTCATGGGCTTGAACTCCAATCTAATTATCTAAGTAGAAATAATGAGTTTTGAAATGAATTTAAATGTTTAGCGTGTTTTATTAAGTTATTTTAGTTTAGATTACTTCTGATATCTGTGCAAGTGTAAAGTCTGTTTTTTTCAGAAATGTAGTGTTCCTAAGTGTTTTTCTAAATCATACAGCTGTGATAATTTTTCGTTAAAATTATGAGGCTTTTTTTTTTCTTCTGAACCATTTTTTTAAGTCTGGTTCTCTGATGTTCTGTAGCGAGTTTTTTATAATATTTTTATTGAAGAGGAGACTAGAGCTGTATGTGTATGCGGGCGTGAATGCTGTATATGTGGGCGAACATGAATGCTGTATGTGTGGGCGAAAAATAGAATTTTCAAATTGAAATATTACAAATTTTACATTGGTTAATACCAATGTAGAAATATGGTGAAGAATAATGAAGGTGGTCACAAATTGTTCATTTTTATATTCAAGTGTTATTCATTGTTGGGATGAGTATTGGAATATTTTTTATTGGTCAGTTTAAGCTTGTACTTGAGTCTGCATTTACCAAGCAGTTCATTTCATTTGTTAAAAGTTGTTATGGGATCTTTCGTTATGATTATAACTTTTTATGCCAGACACAGATTGCAGGTCCGTTATCTGGGTTTGTAGGGTGTGGTTGTCATTCGATACTCCAGGATAGTTGGTAAGGGTTTTTTGACTAAAGTTTTGATTGCTAGACATATTTGGATAGTTCAATTTCATTTTTGTAGAGGTTATGGATGGGTAAAAGATTTTTTCAGGTTTATGTGTCGTTACTCTTTCGATGTATGATAATACTCTTGAATGTTGTTGCTTGAAAACATTAATTCTGATTGCTATGAAATGCTTTTAAAAAATTTTTGGGTTTCACACCCATTGTTTTTTTCATTTGAAATTAGGCCAAAATTTTGTGTGGATCTAAAAATATCATTTTCATTCATTTTTTTTATAGAACATTTTGAAAATTTTATTAGGATTAGATCTTGAAATTAATGTCAAATGATGTGTTAATGCCAAATTATTACAGATTCTTAAATAACATTTGAAAATGCTTTATTATCAAGGATCTTTTTGTCACTAATCTCACTTATCTGTTTTTTCTGGGATCAGATTCAGTGCTTTTACTTATATTATAATAGTTTCAATTCTATTGTGTAGCTAATAAATTTTTATAGGAATTGATTGACAAACTAGAATCAGTAGAAGATACAAAAGGAAACAATGGGGACAAAGGTATTGTCTATAATTCTTTTTCCTGATTATATTAAAACTCTTCTGTTGTGACCTGGTAATCAAATCTTTCTGACAGTTTTGCTAATGTTTACTTTTCAGCCATGAAAAAAAATCTTCATTTTGTCAAATTTTATTTTGACAAATGAGCTGTTTTTTAAAAATTTTGCATATTTTATTTTACATGATTATCAAAAAATTATATAATTCCCAATGAAAAAAATAAAAAAGCCTTTTGAGATTATGAAATTAGGTTTTAATTTTGTTAAAAAACCTTTAATTTTTTTGATATTGTTTCCTGTTTTTTTTTTTTTTTTTTCTAATTTTAAATTTATAATTTCAACTTGATAACTTCATACAATGATTTAAAATCATTAGAAAAGCTAATAAAAGTTTTTTGGTTACCGTAGTTATATAAATTTGTGATGTTTTTCTGTCAATTTACATAATATCCTGTTTACTATATACAAAATAAATAAAAAAATTTGCTATGGTTTAACTGGCTGAATACTAATTACTTCAAATTTCTCTTGAAGAAATTAAACCACAAACTGGCTAACTTTAAAGGACTGTTGCTCTTGACACTGAGTTTAATTCACAGAAAATGAAAATTTACGTTTTACTTAGTTTTAGAGCTATTCAACTTCAAATGAAATGTAGTAATGGTTTTCATTGGTTATCATTTTGTTTTATATGTTTTTAGGGAAAATGCTTGTAAGAAATTTGAGAATTATATGGCATTCGCAAGCAATGCCAAAAGTAAATTTATGTGAGTAATTTTTATGTTGCTTTAGTTTACTGTTGGCTTCAAAGAAAATCAATAGTAAAGGTGTGGGAAAGCATGACAAGCTTGTTTGCAAGCCAAAGTTTGAAAAAACTATGTGCTAGACGGGAATCGAACCTGGGACACAAGAATGGAAATCTTGTATGTTACTACTACACTACCAAAGAATTATCATAATTCCATATGATCTATTTATATTTGTATCTGCAGAAGAAAATTCCTACAAATTTTCTTATGCTACGAGTGATTTATATAAAATAAACCGAAAATAGAAATAAATTTTCTGTCGAAAGTATTGAAATTTATTTCGATTTAGTTTTGATTTGGTAACTAACAGCAGATAAATCATCTCTATTATCTCGATTGAATTATTCTTTACTGTTCAAATATTATTAATAAAGAAATGGGGAGGGGAAACAAAATATGAAAAAAATAGGCACAATTTTTGGCACAAATTTCCCCTAAAACATGGACACGAATTTCGCAAAAAAAGTTCCTCATTATAGAGAATTTTTTGCATTAATATCAAATGAGTTCCAGCTGCAAAGCTCACTGCGCTTGCTTTTTTACTTTTGAAATTAATAAACATCTTTTTAGTTATTGTAATCTTTGTGTTTAAAGTATGTAAAAAATTTCTGTTATTGAATTAAAAACTCCAGCTTCTGATACCATAGTAAGCTAGTAGTAAAGTTTCTGTTTTTAGTAATTTTGGATGTCTAGTTGTGAAAAATCATTCTTAATTCTAGATATCTAGTAATGATTGTCCAATTTTTTTAACTGCTGATTTCAAAGACGGATTTCCTAGCTCAAGTTAATGTCTTGAAAAGCTTTTTAAAAGATTATGCTTCTAAAAATATTTAAATCATAATCTTATAAAAATTAGCTAGAAGTCTTTTATAATGAATTTTTTGATTCTTCAGCCATAGGTTACAACTGTATCTTGAATATTTATGTAAAGACAGCAGTTTCGGTATGTAAAATTATTTTAATATTTCTGGTTTACCTGTGTATGTGTCTCCTTGTTTTTATTTGTTAAAATTTTGTTGAAAACACATTCCTCTTTAAACAAAAATAATTTCACATTAGTCTAGTTTTATTAAATTTTTTAAACAATAATTTTTTGTGTTCCATGATAATTACACAAAATATTATAATTTACCATAGAAACAATATCAATCAATATCTAAAATTTTTTTTTATTATTATTATTATTAAAGAAACTACGCGGACAAACAGATGCTCTTTATGTTCTGACAAAATGCAACAACACAAGATTTGAATTCATTTTTACCAGTTTAGTAAGTATTTTTTGTGAGTTAGATTGAATTCCATAATTTCCCTGTTGATTTCATTCAGAAAAGTCTTTTTTTTTTTTTTAATCTTGAACTCAAATGAAAGATTTTATTGCCAATAGTTTAGCATTTAAATCATTTAAGCTGCATGTCAAGCATCTACTATGCCTTGTTGTAGGTGTGATTAAAGATTGATTTCAGAGTTTAAAAAAATCTTAGGCTTAAAACTTTCTGCTATTTAATTAATATGCCCATTTACTGCTTCTTAAATGAAAAGAAAAGTGAAATATTTTAACCGTGTTTTTCACTTATCTTTAGGGGAATGGTTGGGAAGGAATCACAATAATAAGTTAAAAAAAATTGGGAAATTAAACTTTAAGGTCTAAAATAATTTCAATTAATTGTACAATTCTGCACATATTTGGATATTTGCTCTATTTTCAAGAATCTATATATTTTTTATTTATTTTTAGGTACCTGGAAGTCCCAGATTGTTCTCAACTGTTCTTTCTGTCTTTAGGTAATCTTTTACTTCATTCACCATTGCTCTTGTTATTCATTAATTTATATATTTAACATTGGTGCACACCATAGTTATAAATAAATACAAAGTTTAGATATAATAATACAGATCAAAAAATAATTTTGTGTTTAAAGTAAAAATCCATAGCAAAAATTATAAATTTTAACGGCAAATACTAAAAGAAAAGACTTGTAGCCCGAGGTGAGGAGAGATCTTTTAAAAAGGGACAAAGATTCACAGTTCATTGAAGAGATTGGAGAATGTTCCAGAGAAAACAGGCTTTAAACAGCAAGGAATTTATTCCGTATGTGGATGATTTTGCCAGAGAGAGAGTTTCAAAATGCAACCAATTCATAAAGAGTATTTGCTTTATTTCAAAATTTTCCCGCATTAATTCTAGGTTTAATTTATTTACAGACTTGTAAGTCTCAATCATGAGAAGATGCAGATGTTTTGTATGAATCTTGACTGTATTTTCTAACAATAATATTTTGCCAAAACACAAGGAAAAGTCTTGATGAATCGTCCTTAAAAGCTCTTTTTTGTGCCCTATGAATGACAATATAGTCAGTTCTTACAAATATCCATATTAGTGAATATTACAAAAAGTAATTTAAAACATAGCTATGTACAAGAGTCCTTGTCTGCTTGACATCTAAAGAACTTCTAAATCTAATAAGACAACTAAGTTTGTTATTGGCCTGCATACATAAATTCCGGATGTGACTAGTATAATTTAATTTACAATCTATATAAATACCAAGAAGTTTCACTTCTTTTTTACATCAATTTTGTTATTGAATAAAATATATTTAGATGGAGCATCTTTCACCCCTAAAAACATAATTTGAAACTTTACAGGATTTTCTTTCATAGAATTGTATTCAAGTCATTCCTGCAATCGGGAAGCGCTATTTTGATGACGAGACAGAACATTTTAAAAAGATATATCACATGCGTATAGGGTATTATCATCTGCAAGGTTTCAAATATCACAGTCAAACACAAAAACAACATTAAATTTATAAAATTTTAAAAAGTATAGATCCTTGGGGTACAAATTAGAAAATATACAACCAATTACTAAATGGTGAACCCAGCTTAACTCTTTATTTCCTAGAACTAAAGTAACTTTTACTGAAATACAAGCTTTTGACAGAGAAGCCATATGCAGAAGTTTAGCTAGGAACAAATCATGAAAAATGCAATTGTATGCTTTCGAAAAATCCATAAGGATTTGCCTACACTCCCTTTTTTAATCGAGACAACTTTGTTACTTCTGAATTAATCAAAACAAAGTGTGCTGGGTGGAGAAACCTTTGCAAAAACCTATATTGACTCACTTCAATTCATCAGGGAAAGTGCAATTGTTAATCGAAGTATTAATACAATCTGTGATAGGAACACAATAATAATGTGTCAGGGTTTTTAGGATCCAGAGTGGAATGTCATCACTGCCTTTTTTTTGTTTCATGATGACATAATATAGAATAAGTTTGTAAAAGGAAATGCTTTCCGGATTGCACAAATACTTGAATGTGAATCAGAATTAGAAATGGGATGCTGCATATAGGTTCAAAAACAATAGACAACCATGGTTGAATATTTAAAGAAGCTGTAGTATTAGCAAAATAGCTATTAAATATCTCTGCAACTACTTTGTCTTCAGAAATAATAATTCTATTTTCAAAAAGAAGAACTCACTTTAGTATTTAGCGGTTTCTAGATAGAAATGGTTTACATGCTGCCCAAAAAGGTTTTTTACCCTCATTTATAGTAATGTTATTAATGAAAGATTTATTCTTTTTTTGAATGAGGATAGCCAAAAAAATTTTATGTGCCTTGTTAGACCACCTTTATTGTGTTTTCCATTTTTTGTCAGTAAAAACTGGTTATCAAAACTTTTATGCAATTTAATTTAAACCTTGTGCATTCTTAAAATTTTTGTGATTTAGTTTCACGGCACAAATGTGATGATTTCAGGCTAGATATTACTCTTTTTTTTGAAACCCAGGTTCTTTTCTTTTTTTTTTTTTTTTGCCCAAGCTTCTTTCGTGGGCTGGAATTTTAATAATATATGTCTTTCTTAAACGTTTCACTATTCACTAAAATTTATAAAGAGACTAGAAAATATTAATGCTAACAATTTAGTTACTTATGCCATTTATAAAAGTTTCAGTCTATTAAAAATAATTTGCTATAACATTTTATTTTTTTATCAAAAGTTTAAACTTTGATTAGGTTATTGTATTTTTATTAGAAGGAACGTGACGAAAATTATCCATATCTCTCCATATACATCTTTAGTGTTAGCACAGTCACCTCAGTCATTTAAAGAGTACATGTCACCCCAATTCATTGCAAGTTTTTTAACTCATCAATTTGATAAACAAGCAGTTATTTAATTTAACACATGATGGGATTGAATTACAGATAAATTGACTCCAACCTCTGAATTATTCAAATTTAAATCATCAAGCCCAATAAAAGGCATGTCTAGGAGAATAATATTTTTGATTCTGGCATTTAGGTTTCTCTAGAAAATTTGTTCCTTGGTTTTTACTGAAATTTTTCAAATGCTCCCTTTCCTATTTTATAATTTTTAAGATATAGTTGACGTAATATTACAGATATATGGAAATTTGTAGTAAGAATAATACTTTGCAGAAGCTTTTAAGTTTAAAATGATTATTGCGATCATCAGGAAGAAGATAGATATTATTCTACAGGCTAAGTTGTTTGAAACCATGATATAATTATAACCACAAATACCCAAATATAGATTTTATAAAGATTGCAGTGTCTTTCTGTTTAGTATTATGAAATGAAGCGTTAAATAGTGAGGTGTGCACCCTTTTTAGTTTCCACAAATATTTTAAATATAGATGTGCTGGAAAGTTATAAGGTGGCATTTTCTACCTTGTGTGAGAAACTAGCTCAGCTGCAGGGAATTCCAGTTAGTTTGACTTACTCAAACCATTGGACAATACAAAAAACTGTTGATTGACGTTATGTTCTGATAAAGTCAAAATTTTATAGACTTCAACATGTATATTAAAAAGGTTCACTCCTTGACCTGTTATATATGAATTATTCTATTTCATGGTCAAAAGCAACTTAAGTGGAGAATTAAAGTAACCAATGTGAATTATCTCTTGTGAGCTTATGTGTAATGCGTAATGAATATATAACTATGAATTCTATTCTTATTCCATTTATTTAGCAAGAGATAAAATTATACTACGTAAAAACATTTAAGTTATAATCTGTATTAATCTTATTTTTGCCATTCATGTCCTTGAATATGATAGCTTTTATCTTTGAAATTTTCCTAAGTTCTGTGTGAATTGTCCGGGAAAAGCTCTTGTATTTATTCACTCTGTTCAAGTCTAAGGTCCATAGTAACAATTATGTGTCATGTTGCATTTTATAGAGCATACGAAACTTCCAAAATGTACAGAGAATTAAAGTTACGCGGGGCTTTGCTATTAAACAAACAGCTACGCCTGTTACCTTTGGAGCAAATATATGACACGGTAATATCATTTCCCCAGTGTTATTGGTTTTTTTTATCTAACCTTAATGTAATTTCTTGTGATTTGAATGGATAAGGCATGATCACATGGTAACACTTTAAATATTGTATTAGGCCTTACTAAATACTGATACAGGATTTAGAATGTACTTTCTGAAAGTACATTCTAAATCCTGTATGTATATAAATTGTAGTGTAATATATGTAAATTGTACATTTTATACAATTAATATGTTTTAACTAAGTAATGCATTAAAGAAAATCTACTATTATAAGAGCATTTAGTAAACATTCAAAGTGTTCAATCAATTATTGTAATTTTTCTTGTTATCAATTAGCCAATAGAATGGTTTTTCTTTTAAAATGAAACAATTAAAAAATTTTGACTGATGTTTTTGTTTGCTCACTTAGAATGCGTTGTTAAAGAATATAAATCTAAGCTTCAAAAGACATTGTTTTGAAATAAAAGAATGAAAAATTTTTTCTATTTATTTCTATTCTTTATCCATTTTTTTTTCTTCAAGATACTTGCATCGCATTTTTTTTATAGGTTACTGGTGTTTGGAATTTGTCAAGTGATCAGGTAATATATTCTCCACATATGCTGAACCTTAGAAATAGTAAAATTCTATCAAATAAAGTTATTGATATTACTAATGATAATTGGAATATTTTATATTAGCCTATTAACAAACCCGTAAAATATCCAGCAAGTTGAGTAAATATTTTTTTTGTTATATATTGACGTTACTTTTCATGATGGTTAATGTAGTTTAGGCATATAGTATTGCCTTTAATTTTATATCAGGTCATGCTCTAAGCAACCAAAATATTGGTTTTTTATTTTTTGCATCTCATCAAATACTCAGTGTAAATTAGACTTGGCTGTTGACGAGCACTATGTAGTTCTGATAAACTGGTATCTGTCAACATAATGCAAACCCACTATTTTGGTATAGTTTGAGCTCTGAACACATATTATCATAACTTCACGAGATTCTAAAAATTACGGTATATTTATAACACCACGAGTAATTTTTGCTGGCAAATCTACTAAATTTATAAGTAATTTGTATAGGGTTTGTTCAAGATCAGGTTTCAGGGTAAAGATATATTTTAAACTACTTTTTTTCAAATTATCAGCTTTGCTTACTATATTTATTTCCAAACTCAATTTATTTAGGAATATTTCTATTGCTTGAGGCTTATTTGTTAAAATGAGTACAAATGGTGGGGCTTTTTTTTAAGTATCAGGGCTTAACTATTTAGGGTATCTTAAATTTTCCACCTTTTTTTTTTTTTTTTAACAACACAATTATATTTTAGGGTAACCTTGGAATGTTTTATATAACAAATGTTCGACTTGTATGGCATGCGAATTTGAACGAGAGTTTTAATGTTAGTGTTCCTTATTTGCAAATGGTAAGTATGGTTAATTAAATAAAATCAGCTGGAAAAAATATGATCTACACAACTTTAAGTAGGACCTTAGCACCCTTAGTCTTAATAGAATTCCTTATAATTATGGATTAATTGCATTATAACAAACAATTTATTTATTCAGTTTTAACAATATTCATATTATTAGATTAATAGAGGTTTAAAATGAATATGTCGGTTTCAAGGTCAGGGCAGCTAATCTTTTATCATCACCATTTATTGCAAATAGACTGAGAGAAGTATAAGAAGAATATCTGTTTTGATAAATTTTAGTGACATTTTTATTTTACTTACATGCTTTGTTTTAGAAATCAATCCGAATACGAGACTCAAAATTTGGTTTAGCACTGGTGTTGGAAACATCCCAACAGGTAAATTTTTTTATTACTATTATTAATTTTTATTAATATAAAAAATAGTATAGAATTATTAATCATGAACTTTACCTGTACATATTTTTTCTGCTAGTATCAAAGTTAATTCATGTTAATGAAAATAATTTTTGAAGGCATACCATAAAAATTCTGTACAGTTTATTTTAATTTTTTCAAAGGTGAATTCTTTTATATCTCTATCAAATGTGACTTATATGCTCAAAATAAAAAGACACACAAAGATTGATTATGAGCATTAAGCTTTACTGTTTAAATATGAAAGAAACATTAGTGAAAGATAACATGAAAATTATGACTTCTTCTTTTTATTAATTATAACTAAATCATATTGCTTTTTTAACTTTAGTTATGCCTATGCTTTATTTCATTCAGTATTTTATTAAATCATTCCAAATAGTAATTTTTTTTTTTTTTTTGATTTATTGCAAGATTTTTATTATAAATAAGAATTACGCAAGCATACTCGAAGATCACAAAACCTAATCCCTTTAAAAACTAAACAATTATAACTTTATAGGTGCTACATTTTGTTTATTTGAAAAGTAACTCATGAAATTAGTTTGTCTATTAAAACTTGAAAGTATTAGAGAAAACAGCTATAAAAAACTTTTAACACTAGGTGTGTTTTGTGAATGAAGATGTTTGCACTTTTAATAAAAGTTGGGTTTGAGGGTAATATCTACCTAAAATTCTGAGGCGTCCTTCTTGCACCCATCGTTTTAAAGAAATTTAGATTGCATATAGTTAGTCATTAGACAAAATATATATATATATATTTTTTTTTTTTTGAATTTACATAGCTTTTAAAAGTCCCTATTATTATTACTCTTAGAGTAAATGTTTAGCTTTGTTTTGTTACGATTCCCATTTATTCAACTAATGATAAAATCTTAATTTTTGGCAGGTTTTTTTATTCTAACCTTTGACTTGTTTATTTGTTTTATTCTAACCTCCATCTATGAACTTATCAACGCTTAATTTAACCTTTCCTTACAGCTGTGTTGGTTAGTATTTCTAAATTATTGAGTTTATATATGTCATAGTTACAATAAAATCATATTAATAGAGATTTTTTGAGATGATGATATTAAATGAAAAGGGGGAATTTTTTTTTATTTGTATCTTCCTATATTGAAATTGGTGACCAAAATATTTGTTTTTTAATCTTTAGTTCATTTTATGAAATTTTATTGTTTCAATTTAACCAAAATGTGTGTTTGTTATGAAAAAGTTATTTTTTCATCTATTCAACCAGAGTGGTGCATATGTGCTTGGCTTTCGAATTGATCCTGTTGAGAAGCTTCATCAAACCGTCAAGCAAATACAGAACTTGTTTAAAGTAAGTATTGTTGATAAAGCAAATATCATTGATTCCATTCAGATAGATTAGCAGTAAAAAATTTTAAGAAATTGGGGGTTTAGTGGATTTGCGACCAATTAAAAAAGAAACGAGAAAGTCCCAGGCTAAATTGAGCCAAAAAGTATCCGGCACGCAATAAACAAAAAGCTTATTGCCAGAAGGTTGTCTGCAAAAATAAACAATTTTGAAAAAAGAGGAAAGTGGATTTCAAAGCATTTCATTGTTTTTTCAGTTCACCGTTTCTCTTAGGACATTATCATGCTTTTTTTCAACAAGCTATTTGGAAACAGAGATTATCTCAATACCATATTTCATCTTAGCCGTTTTCAGTTCTCTTCTTTGTTAAAGAAACTATTTTATAATAACGTTGTGTAGTTTTATTAAAAAACCTTTCTTGTTTCGGTTGATCTTTTTTCAATTTTGCTACCTTTGCTTAATGTGATTTTCGGATCAGCAAAACCATTTCTTACTGTAAATATAACTTTTTTGGTATTTGAAGGTGCCACTCTTTTTGTTCAGCTTTTCACCTGTTGAGTGACTCCTACTAGTATACAATCAATTAATTATAATATTGTTGCTTGTTAAACAAATTTGGTATTGTATTAAGTAATTTTATTACTATTATTTTGAAAATACTATCTGGCCCAGTCCCCAGGATCAAAACATCATTTTAAGCCTAAAAATAACTTTTTTGTCAATTTATCAAAATCCTCTTATCTTTTTTTTTTAAACTTTGTGTGAAGTTAAAGAACGATGGAGGATTTTTTAGCCCATAAAACTATGTGTTGTAAATTTTAGTTCAGGGACCCGGGTTCGATTTATGAACAGAAAATTAAAAAAAAAAATTTTTATTTTTTTTTTTTTTTGTTTTGGTTTTACACAAAAAAGTTACTCTCCGAATATGTTGAAATTTTGTGTTTTATTAGGCAATATAATAAAGGACCTTAAATACCAACTTTTACTGTTTTTTCTCCATGCTCAAGCTCCGAAACTTTTCAAATTTGGTCACAAGAATGACAATTTTCAATAAATTATTTTTTCATTTGTGCTGAAATTTGTTGTGGTGTTTTAAATTATTTATAACTCTTTGGTTGGTTGGAAAATTTTATTGGACCCAAAACATGGTTATTTTAGACCTAAAGTGAGAATTTTTTACATTTGATTGAAATCTGTTCATTCCTTCTTTTAAAAAATTTTTTCGTGGAGGTCATCTTTCACCCATGTGGCACTTACCGGAAATTTTTCTCCTAGGCCTAGGCCCCAAATCAAGGTAATTTTGGGCTTAAAAATAACATTCTTGAAATGATTTTAAAATCCATTAATTTTTTTATATGATTACTTAGATTTTGCATGAAGTTAAAGGACTGTATGACCCAAATGACCGCCTATTGAAAGCTATCATTTTTTTTGGCGTTGGGCCAAAATATTAAAATGACATTTTTGAAATTTCCTCAAATCCATTTAGTCATTTTTTTAGTTTTTACATGAAGTTAAAGGACTGTAGAGAGTAAACATGTTAAATTTTAAAGGGTTTTCTTCCTAATTTTCATTATTAAAGTTTCATTATTACAAAAATTTTAAAAAGTAAAAATTTTCGAAGTGTTTTTGCTTGATTTCTTAACTTAAGTAGACAGAGAATTAGACTTCTTTATTTGTATTAATTGTATTATATGTATGTTCATATTCATTGCATGATAAATATGTTCATACTCAATGTATGATACATATTTTCATATTCATTATAGGATATATATGTTCATATTATTTGTATGATATATATGTTCATATTAATTGTATGGTATATAGGTTTTTTTTCGCTACAATTTCATAGAGATTCCAATTCTGAAATATTTAGCTTTATAGACTGACTGACTGACTGTCTAACTAACTGACTACCTAACTAACTGACTGACTGACTACCTAACTATCTAACTAACTAACTAACTAACTAACTAACTAACTAACTAACTAACTAACTAACTAACTAACTAACTTAACTAACTTAACTAACTTAACTAACTTAACTAACTTAACTGGCTAACTAACTTAGCTAACTAACTAACTTAACTAAACTAACTAAACTAACTTAACTAAACTAACTAACTAACTAACTAACTAACTAACTAACTAACTAACTAACTAACTAACTAACTAACTAACTAACTAACT
>JAUZNK010052485.1:0-11511 GCA_035046665.1 Euphysa ruthae
CCAAGAGGTCAGGAGATACATGCAGACTCCCCACCCCCACCCCCCCCTAATGATGTCTTTGCCCATTTTACAGAAAATCGATGCAATGAACTCCACCAGGCCGATCTTCTCTTTCTCCCACATGAAAAACTTGGTTGTAAGACATACATGTATGCTTTGACACTGATAGACATGGCCTCTCACTAGAAATCTGCTATACCATTGACATCAAAGTCAGAGGACGAGACTGCTGTGGCATTTACTAGCATATACAAGAACGAACCACTTGTATGGCCAAGCATGTTGATGGTTGACGGCGGGCATGAATTCAAGGGAGTAGTAACTAAGCTTATTTCTGCACGGGGTTTTACACTGTCGAGTACAACCAGCCCACCACAGATCGCAAGATTTCATTGAGTCATTTAATCGTCGTCTTGCTGAGCGTCTTCACAGCGCAGACACAACAAGAACTAGAAAGTGGCCTTGACAGCCATGAGTGGGTAGTAGGGCTTCTGCCATAGTAGCTGACATGAACAAAATATGAACGTGAAGGGCTGGTCTCCCTCTGCCAGAAGCGATTAAAATACCATTAGTAGTCAAGAAAACTCCCTTACTTGAGATGCTGTTGCCTATTGGCACGATGGCCTGTTTGGCTACCAACTAAGAATACCCATAGGACGCTGGTCGTCGACGTGCGATCGATTCGCGTTGGACACATAAGCCCTGCCCGATCTTGCACTAAGTGTCAGAACCTGGGCAACCTGTCCTCTACTACACTGCCCTTTCAAAGCTTGGGTTCACAAGTTCACAGCTGAGGCCTGTGGCTCACCAGAATTGTCATCAAACTGATCTTCGCCCTTGTGTCGGCGATTTCATGATAGGCATGTGATTCGAACGTTCTATTTGTAATACCTTTTACTGTCATCCTTCTAGTCGATATTGACGATCTGCCAAGTGACAGTAGCCCTGTCGCAAGAGGTCAGTGTGGCACTTTAAACACTTTTTGTTTGCAGCGTCAATCATTTCCAGGACGTCGTCGACAGTTTGTTTGTTTTTGGCTTCTGTGTATCTTTTATTCCCCTTCTGTTTGTATTCGATCACATAGCACTTCAACCTTGCCTTTATCAGGGTGATGTTTGGGGGTCGCTTGCAGAGCTAAAGAGACAATAGGAGGCAGGATGTCAAATGGAGGTAAGGCCCTAACAATCTGTCCCATCAACCTCACATGTGAGGCTGCCAATTGGATAGCATTGCTTATCCAACCACTGAGGATACGGTCATCATGATCAGCCGACCCAGAGGCCCGAATTTTCTTCCCTTTTTTCCTGGACACGATGCACAGTTCCCTAACCTGCATACTTACACTCGAGTGGGAGCCCTTCCTTGACTATCTGTAGAGGCAGTTGGACGATCGTTCCTTTGTATGCCTTAACTGTCTGGAAACTTCCAGGTATGTTTACCATCAGACTCTGTTTTCTGTAACGGTGTGTGATGGATCAAAAGGTGATTGGCTTTGTGATGCCGAATAGGTTAGCCTGGACTTTCTCACCTAATACATTTGTGGAACACACCCAAGTGTCATGTGGTGTTGTGCTTTGCAAAGCTTGTTCGAAAAACACCCCTGTAAAATGCCTAAAGAAGAGGTTCAACTGAACACTGAACACTGGCTGGCACCATATCAGCGTTTAGACAGTGTGTAGTGCTGATGTGGCTCTTTATGGCAGATGGTGTTGGCAGACAAGTTTAACTTTGCTTTCCGCACACTTTGCAGAGGCATCGATAGTCAGTGTTGAACTGGTAGATATTTGACCTGACCTCCTCCAGCATTTTGTGTGGGCCTCTCATCCCATGGAGGAATCTGCCCAAGGTACCCATAACATATTACTTGACAATTTCGGCAATCAGGTAGTTGAGTATGATCTTCAAAGTCTTAGTTGAGACCTTACAGCATTTGTCAAACACTATAACCTGAGCAAGATTATTAAGTCGATGACCTAGTGAAATAGGGTCCCACTCCTCCATCGGATTCAGAGGGTTAATGCAGAAGTCTCGAAGGATGGCTTGATGGGATCCCAAGCCAAGATGGGGGTTATCTCGGTATCATCCAATCAGGTCATTTTCTGGAATGAGCACAACCAGCTTGTGCACAGTAAAAGTTTTTACGACCCACTCTGTCATGCTGCTTCCACCCTGACCAATCAAATACATACGCCTTGCAGTAGCCGCTCAATATCCGAGTCTAAAACCCCCCATTCCGCCACATGTTTTTTTGAACTCCTGTGAAGATAATATAGGTCTATTTATCAACTTTTTTCAAATTATTTGTAGAAAATTCTCTTAGTTAACGTTTATCATAATTCATGAAGTTTACTGTCCATAGTTGATCCATATAGTTAGCAGCTGAAAAATAGTTTTCTATACATGACATGTCAGTTTTTTTATCACCAAAAATAGCTTCCAGTGACTATAAAATCACACATCTTTTCAGTTTTAACAATTTTCTTAGGATACCTTTCAAAGTTTTTTTCTAAATTATCTTTTTACTTGGATGAAAATGAAATTTCAAATTTTTGAAAAAAATTACTTTTTAACATTGAGCCTGGGTGTGTAAAAAAAAACTGAGAGTTAAAAAGCTTTTTTTTTTCTTTTTTTTTTTTATCAAATTAGGCATTCATGAAAGGCAAATCTTTCTTTTTGAGACCTGGGCCCTTTTTATGGGCCGAATTTTTTTATTTTTCTTAAAAAATTTCCTTTTCATTTTATAGAAGCTTGGGTTATGCAAACGAATATTGTTTTTATTTTGAACTTCTCAGATTATATAAAAATATCTTAAAGTTTTTTTGAATTTTTCATTTAGTAGAAGCATATTTTCATTTGTAATTATTAAAGAAGTTTATAATTGTAAAAATCTTTACTTAGTGTGTTAAAAATTGTTTGCTCTGTGAATTCTAACAAGGCTAATCAAGGGCCTTTTTAAATTCCCCAATGGTCCTCTCTTTGTGCCTTTCTATATTTTTGTTAATTTTTCAGTTCATTAATATATATTTTTATTTTTTTTTAATTTTTGAAATTAACGGAGTGCTAGAGAAGTAAACAGCTTTTTTCTGCAATATTAAACATGAACATGTAGAAATATTCTAATTTTAGACCTAAAAACAACATTAATCAAATTTTTTTTTTTTTTTTTTCTTAATTTGCATAAAGTAGAGGAAAATAAATACCTCCACTTAAACTGGTAAAATTTGCTGAAATTTGTTTTGAAATAGTTTATGTCAGCCATTTTTGATATATTTATTTGACCTCTACCTAGGTACTAAAAGAAGCAAATTTTTCCAAGAATATTTTTTTTTGATGTTTTAAATAAATAAATAATGTCCTGGTTGTTTGAAAATTTGTATGGTTTTTAATAATTTTTACTGATGATTTTGACAAATCGTATATAAAAATATTTTCTCTTATCTGTTGATATCTGCTGCATATTTATTTGTTTTTTTTTTTTGGTGTTGCCTAATTTTTCAGATTTTACTTATGTTTTCAGATGTTCCTTTTGTTTCCAAATAATGTTAGTTATGTTTTGAGATGTTAGTTATGTTTTGAGATGCTACTTACGTTTCAAATGTTACTGTTGTTTTTAGGTGTTACTTATGTTATGTTCAAATCTTATGAATAGTGAAAAAGACAAGGTTGTACTCAAAAATATTATTTCTGCATGTATTAACCCACTTTGTATTAAACAGCAGGTAAGCATTATATCAATATGAATTAAGACCTTATTCATATGAGACCTCAGGTACGCATGACGTATTATTTCTGCGTCTCTCAACCGCATTACGTGGAACATGAAGAAAGCTTTGATATCATTTTAACTTGTACTAAATTCTCTATGTAAAGCATAAGGTAAATGTGACGCAATATTTCTTTGTGATTAAGGTTTTTTTCTTCGATACAGCAGATAGGCAGGTCATATTATTTCTTTGTGAGTCAGGTCATTCTTGTGAAACATCAGGTAGTCATGCATCAAGTCTATGTGAAACAGCAAGTAAGAAATATTGTTTTTGGATTATCAAGAACTCTTCATGTGAACCAACAGTTATTGTTTTACATCTATTGTTGGTTCAAGATTTATCAACCCATTCTGTTGAAGCCAAATGAAATTTTTATTTTCCCATGGTAAAATTCTTTAATTTAAAAATTTGATGTTTTTATATAATAATCTTTAAAAAAAAGTATAGAAAAATTGCTAATGTTACAAGTTTTTATTTAACACAGACCTTTGATGATCACAACCATTTAATGATTTTTTGATGACTATGAGTTTCATGAGGATGGTTGTTTGAATGTTTTATAGTTAAAGATAAAGAGAGTAATAATCTATGAATTAAAAAATGTCTATAATTGAACATTTGAACAAATGCTGGAGGAACTTATTTCAAAATATGGTATGTAAAAAGCGGTTTAAGAATGGATAAATTAGCAGATTGAAATATAAATAATCTTTGGGATTCTAATCACAAATTTTTAACACGATGAGGATGGGAAAAAAGTTATGTTGACGTATCTGGAGGTTCTCTATTTTGCATAATAAGAGATCACTACTCAATAATATTAGAATTTAAAATTAGAATGCTATAATCAGCAGCGTCTGAATAAAAAAAAAAAATTTAAAAATAATTAAAATTTGTTTAGTTGTTTAATTTTATGGGGTTGCATACGCCATTTTTATATGTATCATTTTCAGGTTGGAAAAAAATTTTGAAGGCTTTATAATCCATGAATCTCTTTGTAGGGTTATTGTGGATTTAATTCTGTTTTAAATAAAAGCTTTGTCCTCTTAACCTATTAGAAATGTCTATTGTTGCTACAAATTTTTGCTGTGGAACAGAAATGATTTAGCCAGGAAAACACATTGATGTCATAAAAAGTGGTATAATGCATATTTCTGTAGAGTCCAGTGAGAATATATCCTGAATTACACTCCTTCAGATTCAGCACCTTCATACATGGTGTTCAGAAAGAACATTCAATGAACTAAAACATAAAAAAGGTTTCCATTAACATTAGACATTATAAGTCCTTCCTGGTATGAATCAGTTAAAAAAGGCACTCAATGTGGAATTTATAATGTAAAAATGAAGTTTAAGACGATTTTTAAGTAATGTTAATGGATTCATATATAATTTTAATTGTACCAAATAAAGATATGCCAGACTAATTCTTCTTTTAGTGACAGTGTATAAATTATAGGTGAGAATTATGTACTTGATGGCTGAGAATTAAATTTGAAATTTTTGCCAAAAAATTAAATTTTTTGATTTTTCTTATGTAATTGATAATGTTAGAAAACATTATTTTTGAAAATCATTAAGTTTCTTTTGGATTCAAAACGGACAAAAAAAATTTTTCCATTTTTCTGAAAAATTTATTTCTCTATTCTGCAAAATATTTTATAGGATGTTAGAATGGATGATTTTGGAATATTTATAACCTTTTATATTTTGCTTTAAAGATTTTTTTTTTTTTTTTTTTTTTTTTTTTTAATACTATTCTTCAATAGATCAAAACCAAATAAAAAGCAATTTCAGTATTGTTGACAGAGAATTTATTCCTATTTAGCTACAGCTTTATTGTATATTAATTTGTAGCCCAAGAAAAGTTGTTGTTTGTTGAATTCTTTCGCAGTTTTCTTCTATCAGTTACCATATACCGTTTTTAACCTTGGCTTGCCAACAATCTTGTCATGCTTTTGCAAACCTTTATGATTTTGTTTTTAAATATTTTATACTGTATGCTGCAATAAGGTCTTTATGCTGTTTTAAAAATTAAAGTTTTGAATAAATTAAAAAAAAATTGGTAATAAGACAATGAATAAAGTTTACATACAAAAAGTTTTAAAAATAAAAATTTAAGAAATAAATGCTACGCTTTCAGAATGAATTTACTGTTCCAACAAGAATGCGTTCTAGTGAAGTCCAACTGGTTCTTATGAGATTCTTAAGTGTCCTGATGTCTCGATGCAGTACAAATAAACAAAAAGTTGAAGACGAAAAGAAAGAAATGCAGGTTTGAAAGTTAAGCTTAGACAACTTCATCAATGAGATTTGCATAAATCTAACTTTCTGAATTTTTTTATGGAGGAGATAATAGGATAAAATTTAAGCTCATTGAAGCTTCTCCAGTGAGAAAAACGATTGTCTGCTTATGCATTTATTATAGTTGTTTGATTTCTTTCTCCTACTGCAGCTTCTATTTGTTTATATTGCAAGTTGAAATGTTCTCAGACAAATTTGTTTTTGCTAACACTCATATAAAACTATTATCTAAAGTTTTACCCCTTTAAATATCAGCTCAGAAGTAAAATGTGATGCATTTTTAAATGATATTTCTTATTTGCCTAGTCATAACACCAAGGTATAATCAAGACTTAATTTTAAGACAGTGTTTTTGCAATCATCTGGGTATTCTTAAAAACATTGGATAACTCTTAATCTCTTTTTATAACAGATATACACCAACCAAAGCTTTTCTGTTTGAATTTGAAGGCAATATAAGTATCGCTTTGTTAAGACTCTCTCTTAAAAAATTCGTGTAATGAGAAGTATGAAAGGCTTTCTGGTTTACATTTTCCTTGTGAAATTGTAGTACCAGATCATGCCAAAGTAGCTCATATTCATAGAGCATGTAGAGTTTGTTGATCTGCAGAACGAGAATTTTTTAAGGCAAGGTAAAAGTAAGCGAAAAAGAGCTAGCAAGCGAATGAGTGTATGAGTGTAAGACTTGCAAGGTTGCACTATGTATTGATAATTGTTTTGAATTATATCATGAACTATGTAAATATCGACATAGATAGATTCCTCAATGAATAATTATTTTACTGTAACGTTACACAAACTCTCATTTATCGGGAACTCATTGTTTGTTGTTCAATATTTTTAAAGAGATATAAAAAAAGTTTTTTTTTTTTTTATTGTTAAAATTTGAGTCTTCTTACACCCTCTCAAAAAAGAAAAAAATCGCTACAATATGATTTATAGAAGGTTTTATCCCAAAAAAAATGTTTTTTTACGAAATTTATTGAAAATTTCATTTAATGGTGCTGGAGGTCCCTCTATTTTTATTTTATTTTTTTCAATATATGTATGCTTCAACTTAAAATCTATCATTTGAGCCTTTTTATGATTTCTAGAACCTTCTAAAAGTCGAAATATTCACATTTAAGAAAAGTATTTTTGGCTCATATTTTTTTAAACCCCATAGTCCACACGGAATGTAATGGAAAATAGGCTCACACACCATGAGGGTTAAGACCCATGGTGATATGGTATTATAAGTTATAAAATGAGGTAAATCTTATGAAATATAAACTTCATTTATTATTTAATTATGTATTTTTATTCATAGAGCTCATCATTTGATGTGTTTGTTGCTAAGACGTTAAGTGAATTTGGATTGGTTGATTATTGTCTATGTCTTCTTAAAAGTTTGTTATCATATTGGCAGACATACGACGCAAATGAGGTGATATTATTTAATTTTTAATTATGATTTAATTTTACATGTTAAACAGGCATTTTTAAAATTAATTTATGTTTTTGTAAATTTAGTTTAAAAACTCTTTTAACAGCTTTGTATTATTATAATTGTGACAATTATGTAAACAAAGTATTCAGAGAAGAAATGGTGGTGGGAAAAAAAGTTTTTACTTTATTTAATTATTTAAAAATTTTTTTTTCCCAGTGGTGTGCTGGAAAATGTTCCTGCTTATTGGTCTATAAATTTCAGAACTACAGTGAAACAAGTCATTAACCATTCAACTTCTTTTACAATTAAGTTAGAAATAATAAGAGGTTTAAAGGCCTTTTGCCAATATCCTATAAAAGTTTTGTCAGTTTGAAGTTTTGCACTTGTTTTTTACTGCTATGTTTTATTTTTTCAGTAGATTTTTATAATCAGGTCTTGATGTTGGTGACTTCAAAAACAAACTACATGGTGACCTTTTTTATATGGGTATTGACTGTATGATTTTCAGCTTATTGTTTCTTGAAACTTATTTTAAATGTTATATTTCAGGAAGAGCTGAATGTTGAGAAAACTCCATTGTTAAAGATTAAAGCATTGAATCCAACACCTGATATGATGCCTTTCTTCATGGAGCAATATGTGAAAGTACATAGTTACAAATTATTAACAAATTTCATTAACTAAGGCTTATAATTTTGTCAAACTTTAATCTGACTCCTCTATTTTTAATATTTTATAATGACAGTGTGCTAGATAACTATTAACATTTACATAAAATATTAGTTTAGTTTCTAGACCTTAGTTTTTCATGTTAAAGAAAAAAGGATTATGGGTTAGGTGTGTGTTTTTGGCGGATCTGTATTACCTTATATTGAGTGAATATTATTTGAAAGCTGTCATGTTCAATTTAAAACAGTGCAAAAACAGTATATTGCAGTAAAAAAAATACGGCAATATTGATAAGAAAATGTTTGTCTTGCATCCAAGAGAAACTTGAAATCATTTATATTAAAATCACTTAAAATCACTTATAAATAAATATGATGGAAATGTTGAGGAAAAAATGAGAATTGATCTAAATATCCCCATGAAAATTCTAGTTAATTATGTTTATTTAGATTCATTTTAATTTGTTTTTGAAAGATTATTTTTCTCTTTTTATTAAAAAAATTAGAATATAAATTTTAACGACATTTAAATTTTTCTTTTTTTTGTGTGCTTTACTTGAACAATTGCAATGTCATGAAACGATGCAATAGTTTTATTGTTATGAACCCTGTTACTTGAATAAGCAGAGAGCACTTTGTTGCTAATAACAAATAACTATTTTATTTCTATTTTTAATTTTGAATTTCTTGTTTTTCTGGTTTCTTTTATTAGATGCACAAGCAGAATAAGATTAAGCAAAGTTAAATTTTTTAGAAAATATTTTTAAATGTTTGTGTGGCCCAAGGTTATCGCCTATTTAGTGAGCATTGATGTAATTTTTGGTAATTTGGTATGTTCAGTGTGCCCTTTGAATGTTTTCTTTTAATAAAAAGATAATAAACTGCAATGTTTTAGAGTCATGCTGTTGATTTGTTTGAAGCTTTTCCACAGCTGATATCAGAAATGATTCTTCGCATACCATATCAGGTAACGTAATTTATAATTTACCATATAACAAAAGTTACACTGTTTTGGGTAACACAACTTTTACCATTTTAGGTAAAATATAACTTTTATATTATACTTATACTTATTATTTACTTATATTATACTTAGCAACACAGCTTTTATCCTTTCATTTTTATGTATAATCAAGATTTGTTTTTCAATATGCGTTTAAAGAAGTTTGCTTCGTATACGATTAACCTTATTTTTTTTAATGAATTTCTGGGCTTAAAACTTGTTTGAATTTTACCTAAGGAATAGTTTATTCCAGTTACTGTTTTATTTAATTATGTTATTTACAGATTCACAAATTACTTGAGAGTTGTGATAGTGATAGTTCGTTCAGTAAAGATTGGATTTTTGTTTTGTGTGAGGTAAATCATTTTTTTATTTATAATTGTAAGTTTGATGCCAGAAATCAAGCATGTCTTTTTGAATAATATTGTAAAGCATAATTTATTGTTGTATTTATGATTTGTTATAAATTAGCAGATAAATATTACTTTAACTAAAAGATTCTTTCTACTTAAAACTTTATTTATTTTCATTAATTTTTGAAGCAAACCTTTAGGTTTTCACTATGGAGTAAAAAAAATTAAAGTGCCTTTCCAAACCTTGCGTCCACACCAAAACCTTAAGTGATGTAAGGCTTCATAAATATATATTTATTTTTATTAAGTGCAGAGGGAACCTTGAATATGGTTTAAATCTTGGTTAGTTTATTATTTGTTTGAAATGCAGAGGGAACCTTGCAAATGGTGTAAGTCTTCATTAACATATATTTTGTTTGAAATGCAGAGGGAACCTTGCAAATGATTTAAGTTCATTAATTTATGTTTTTTTGAAGCCCAAAGCCGAAATGTGATTTTATATTTGCAATGACTTACAGTTATGTTTTATTAATTTAATTTTAGCTCCTTAGTGAATCAAAGTCAATTGAGTGCTTAAATTATGTTTGTTTGTCTGTCTGTCTATGCTTTAATCTGCTTATTAGTTTTCTCTTAATAATAGGACCACAATGGGTATTTTTTGACCCAGTGTGCCCACTTACTGAAAATCCAGGGCACCCCAAAAAATATGAAAGCTGAAAAGAATGTTTGTCTTATTAAAATTTTTCTAATGCTGTATTATGTCATCTAATTATATGTATGTATATGTGTGTATGTGTGTGCGTGTGTATGTAAGTATGTGTTTGTGTACATGCGTGCGTGCGTGCATGTGTGTACATGCGTGCGTGTGTGCATGTGTGTGTATGTATATATGTATGTATATATGTATATATCTTTGATCATTTCAGTATATGATGATATCCAATGCACCATTTGTAAAGAGACAAGTTAGAAAGGTTAGCTTTATACTAAACTATGTAACAATTTATTTGAGGCCATAAATATCATTCTCCTGTAAGTACGTTGTGTTTTGTGGTTTGTGTTTAACACATTTCAAGTTTTCATATGTTTAATCATTTTAATATAAATGTGATTATTAGGTGAGTAAAAATATAAAATAGGCTAATATTGGATATTTTATTTTGTATTTTTGAAAGGTTAGTAAGGCAACTAATAACTTTTAATGAAATTATTGTTGGAGAATAAAATGTTTTTTTTTGCGTAATGTTTTTTTTTCATTTATATGGCCACACAGACGAGTTATTTCAGTGTATTTTGACATTTTATTAAAATACTCAATCCATGTTTAAACTTTGTTACTGCGATTCTACTGACCAAATAGGAGCCCATAATTTGTTGTAGCTGTTTTTTTATTATGCCTTTTCTAATCATTATCTGATAATAAAAGATATAGATGATGTCAAATAAAGAAATGTCCTTTGATAATAAATGTTGATTTTTTTTAAACCAAAGTTTGCAAATTTATGGGCAAGAATTTAGGGCCAATAAAATTCAACATGCTAAAATTACCAGAAATTAAGATTTTGCATCCACTTTTTTTCTTGGATGTACACATTAAGATTTTGCATCCACTTTTTTCTTGGCTGTACACATTAAGATTTTGCATCCACTTTTTTTCTTGGGTGTACACATTAAGGTTATGCATCCACTTTTTTTCTTGGGTGTACACGTTAAGATTTTGCATCCACTTTTTTTCTTGGGTGTAGACATTAAGGTTATGCATCCACATTTTTTCTTGGGTTTACACATTAAAATTTTGCATCCAAATTTTTTCTTGGGTGTACACATTAAGGTTATGCATCTTCTTTTTTTCTTGTGTGTACACATTAAGATTTTGCGTCCACTTTTTTTCTTGGGCGTACACATTAAGGTTATGCATCCACTTTTTTTCTTGGGTGTACACATTAAGATTTTGCATCCACTTTTTTTCTTGGGTGTACACATTAGGGTT
>JAUZNK010052496.1:0-15754 GCA_035046665.1 Euphysa ruthae
AAATAGCTTTAAAATTCTTAATTAGCATTTCTATTGGAAAATAACTTGCTGCTTTCTAAAGTATTAAGATTAGGCATTTCATAAATTTCTTTTGTTTGTAAATTTTCGCATGAATTTTTGAACTTTATGCTACATAATTCAGGTTTTTTATGTCTTTTATGAATGTAAGGTAGATAAATTCAGTAATAATAGTTTGTCCATAGGACTGAGCTTGCTTTAAATTTGTATTTTCCATGTAAATGTAAAAGTTAATGAGTCATATGACTTGACAAGGCCAGATTTTGGGAATAAATTTAGTCTATTTTAGCTTAAAGAGGTAAACAAAAGTTTTTTTTTTCACTTATTCTAGCATAACTATTTATAATATATTTTATACAAAATAAATTCTGAGCATATCAATATCTGTTTAACTGATTCTTAAAAATAAATTGACATTAAAAAAAAGTTATTAAAGTTTCACAAGAATAAGACTATGTTTAAAGATGGTATATTTTTATTTTTCTCCTTTTGATAGTTTTTTAAAAAGTGCTAAAGAATCTAGTTTACGAATTTAGGATTAAATAAAACATACTGAACTGAGATTGCTTTCAATATTTAAGTCACACTAAAATGTAGGAGTAAATTTCACACTAGGACTTTGCATTTGCAATTAAGTTATATTCTAGTAGAGGGGATTATAGCCAACACATCCTTTGTGTAAAAAATCTGGAATGAGAATGATATCAATTCAATGGAGCGAGGATAATATTATTTCAGTTTTATCAAAATTTTCTGCTTTCTTCAATATTTTTGGAAGTAAATAAAAGTTTCTTTATTTATTTATTTTTTTTTAGATGTTGATATAAAAGTCAAATCTCAAAATGGCGATGTACTTGAGGTATTCAATGATAATCCAAGAATTTCTAGGCTTTCTTCAAGACAAAAAATTCCTACAAAAACTCAACGTCAATCAAATAACAAAAATTCTCAAGAATCAAATCATTTGTTAAAGTGCAAATCATTGACTCAAAATGATTCCGTAGAGAAGAAAAATAGAAGGAAATTAGGCCTTGCTAATGCAGGCGTTTACATAACTGATTCAGACGAAATTATTAATCTAAATAAAGTTACGGCATCAAATGTTAAAAGCAGCACTCCAACTATTTTGGAATATAACCGTGAAAAGTCTCCTCTTAAATATAAACCTCCATCGAAGGTTGGATTGAATGAGGAAGTAGAAACAACTGAAATGTTTAGCGGAGTATGTTTGTTCTGTGAGAAGTCAATTATTGAACTAATATCTAAAGATGATTTGAGTGGAACATCCAATCAAGTGAGTATTATTTTTGTTAGACGATCAAAGAGATGTGATAATTGAGATTTAATGTTCTTACTGCAAATTTACAGTTAATTTTATGTTACTAAGCTCCATGGCATTAAGGGCAATGTAATTTGTGTGATGTTTCACTCTTTCGAAGATAGGGGTTTTTAGAAACTTAGCCTGGAATTTGAGTGATAAAAGAAATGTTTTATTTGTCAGATGATATTATGCACTTCCAATTTCTAAACTTTTTTCATTATCTGATGTTGTCTAGTTAACTCATGCAAAATAACCTATGTGGTGAAAAGTTTGAATTATTTTGTAAAAATATAAAAATTACTTCTTGTTTCACAAGGAATTATATTTTCGTCTTTATAATTCTTAATTCTAAAGTCAAAAGTTTAAAAGTAAATCTTGCCCCCTTGTTTTACAAAAATTTCATTTTGTCTTGTGGCGTCGTTATAGCTTGCTTTTTTTTCAAAAAATTTGAAAATGCAAAAATATTTTGTCAGACATTGTATAGAACGTTCATTAGCCTTTCTTGGCAATATATTACACAGGCCTTGCCATGAGCAAACAGCCTCCTGAGTATTTACTTGGTCGTGTAATGTAAATGGCGCGATTATCGTAAAGAATCATTACAGGCATATTGAGCCATTTATGTATTAGCGGAAAAGTATAAACATTAGATAAATATAAAAATGTAAATATAAATATAAGCATGAAATTACGTAATCAATCAACCAATCAAATATTTTTGTTTTAGTATTATAATTTTAACCAATAAAATTATTTTATTTCATCGGCGTTTTTTTATTATTTTAAACCAAAAATGTTTGATATTTTTGGTTTGAAACTTGTCAATCATTAACATAAATCTGCAACACTTTTTGTGGCCAATTACATCACCCTTCTCCTATGTATTTAACATTGTCACAGGCATTTCTAGGAGACGAGGGGTACAGCCTGCGCCCATGCCCACACTCTCCTAAATCAATTTACAAGGGCTTTTTATAGGCCTAAAACATTTTTAGGTCTCCCAAACTTGGCCAAATCATTCGTTGATAATTAGTCTTATTGCTCACCGCAGCCCACCTGGTGGTTTATTCCTAAAAAAGCCTGTTGTCAGCCTTACTATGTTGCCTTTACTAGTATCCATTTTATGTTATGAAGAAGTAAATTTTGCAAAAAAAATATTTGTGTTCAGCCATTTAATAATGAAAACTGATTGTCTTAAAAATGGCAGAAGATAGCAGTTAAATCTACTCTTCGATAATCGGTTAAATATATTTAACCTCAAACAGACACAAATAATAGCTAAAATTTCGAAGTTTGAATTACAAGCAATAAATTCACTTGAGCTATTTAACACTCAGGTAAAATTAATTTACCCGACCTTTATGCAAGCTCGAACGATCACTTGGGATTCATGGAAAGGCCTGATTACCTTGAGTAGGTTGGTTGGCATTAAGAAGGACTTTGAGCTGCAACATTTTTCAACATTTTCATTAATGAGAATCACTAATTGTGAATGATGATGATAGCTTCTTTTTTTTGGGGAAATTATATTCTGATTCTGTCAAAACTTTATCACATTCTAGAATATACTATTTTTGAGAATGTTAGCCGTTTTGAAAGTGTAAGGCCAGACTCAAAACGAAAGTTTATCATTTTTATCTTCTTTTTCTATCTTAGACTTTTTGTTGTTAGAAAATCAATTTAGCATTTAAATTATTTTGAAAAATATGTAAATTTTTTCTTTTAAAACTGTGTATCGTTTTACATAGGTATACCATGAGGTGTGAATAGAAGTTATTAGAAGTTATTATATTTAAAAGAAATAAGTTTGTGATATACTAGTACAATAAATCTGTGTCTTTTACTTTTAATAAATATTTAGTTGTATTGCTGTCCAGAATATGAACATTTTACTGCACTTCAAGTAGAAGATAAAGACAAATTGGAAGATAAAGATGAAGATGAAGTCATTGATATCAATCCACATTTTCATTTTAGTTCCAAACCTGAAAGAAAAGTTGTCAAAGAACATGTTGCAGAGAGGTTTGTGTTTGTTAAGTTGTGCAGATTGTGTGAATATGTATAATTTGTCTTTATAGCTAAATAAATTGATCATTTGCTCAGTGTTCAACCTCATGTTTTAAAAAAATTATGTTTTTTCTTAATGTATTTCATTATTTCATTTAATAATGAAATTATTTTTTTCTTTCAAAAAATAAAAATATTTTTATTTTTTTCTTTAACAGATTACAAATACTGAATTTTACTTTCTTTATCATGTCATGTTCATTTTTCTATGAGATATTGCGAAGAAATGAAATCCACAAATCGAATATAAGATGTTGGTATGTATGATTTTTTATAATTACTTTCTGAATATTATGCATATTTATTGTAGGCTTCGAGAGAAGGAATTAGAACGACAAAGAGTAGTTGCTGCAAAACAGGCAAATATGTTTTCTGGTAAATTTTCAGTTTATATCATTTGTATATCAGTAGTCAAAATTTTGAACTAACAAGCAGATTTCTTCTTACAATCTAAACATTTGACTTTTCATTTGACCCGGCTGTCTTAATATCATTAATACAGTGTGGCCTCGCAGTAGCACATTTTCCGATGATATTGCACTGTAGTAAAAATATTGTGGGTTCAAATTCTCTTGATAGCTAAAACAAAAAAATGTTTCGTTATCGATTGTTGCTATAGTACAAATGGGAGCTTTCAATTGAGCCACTGCCCGTTTCGATGATAAGATCATTCAGATCGTCTTCTGAATTAAAAATATTCATAATCGAACACAATAAATCAATCAATCAGCAAATTGATTTCTACAAAGAAATCTCTTTTTTATGGAGGTCAACTATTTATGTGGTGACACTGGTGGTAATGTAAAATTGACTTTTTTTATTGGTTTTAGTTACCCGCCAGATGAAAACTATCCAATACACTCTTTCATCTGTGAAATGTATGGAAGATGGCTGGACAATGAAGCCAGTTACACCACCTCCACCACCAGAAACAGAAAATGATGACATATTTAAAATTGAAGTCAATTCAACTCTGTTACAGGTTTTTCTTTTTAACGTTATGGGTATAATTTTAAGGCACTAAGGTATAATTTAACATTACACCTAAAATCCGTTAAAATTTTCAAGCAATGTTATTTTTTCCCCTAAAACTAAAATAACCTAAAATTTTGGTCCCTCTCTCTTTTCGTTCCCCTTTCATATTTGAAATAGTTATTTCCTCACTCTATTAAATTATTTTTTCCATAAATAATGTAAGTTTGTATTTATAAATACTTTGTATTTTGCATATAATTTGACGTAATAAAGTGATCTGAGACCGAAAAATTTAAGTAATTAAATTATTCTATGTTAAATTGAAAATTGAGAAAAAGAAAAACAGGAAGGAGAGAAAGGGATAACACTAGAAAAGTCTAGCTTTTTTAACGTTGTGTCTTACAAGTGAAAAGGCTTTCATTTAAAGAAAACATGAATTCATAACAGGGATAGTGATAGAAAAGTTTAGCGTTTTTATTAAATGAAAGGGTTTTCATTGAAAAATAATGTAGAAAATTAAAAGTTTCACTTCCGCTACAAGTTTGAATATAAAAATACCTATAAATAGTGATAGTGTTTTTAAAAGTGTATTTAACTGTATTGACAAAATATAGTTTTGACCTTTAACACTTCTCCTAAAAGTTTTGATAGGGTTTCTTTATACTAAATACTTGTCAACAAAAGGTTATTTTGTTTGTTAATGTTGATCATTTATGTACAACCAGTGTCCCCATGTACTTTGTCTCTATTCTCTACCTGAAGACAATATCTAATACATTTGTTTTTTAAAGCTTATTTTTCTCACTGGAATTTCACGAAGAGCAAGTCTTCGAAGGTGGGGTTTAAGGAGCCTTTTGTTTATGAATATTTAAGAATTTTGGAATGTACTTTTTTGATGATGTTGACAGACATTGGTTTCCCACTATGAGTTTAATCAAAATGGATTCTAGACATTAAAGTTATTATATTTATTTAATATAATATATATATATATTCATTCAATCTATAGACACGTGTTTCGCTGTACAACAGTTCATCAGTGTAGCTCAGAACACACTCTGTACAAATCATAGGTTCACTTTTTAACCACTAGCATTTCACTTGAGCAAGTCACTTGTGATGCGAGCGAACTATAATTTTATATAAGAGTGAATGAAGTCATGATACATAGACCAGAGTGCTCTAACTATTCCGAAATAGCGGGCTTTGCATAACGTCAAAAGGATACCATTATCAGCCATCAGAGTGCTCTACAGCATTATAAGATAAAGGAAATTTTCTACTGTCTGCCATTTTTATTTTTGGTGAGGTATAGTTTATAAAGTATTTTTTTTAATAGAAAAGTTGGCGTTTTTATGTCCAATTAATTAGAGCATCCAAAACCCTGAAAAACACGCCGTAGACAGGAGATGAGACTGGAAAATCAAGCGCGGTCAATAAATCAATCAAAAAGACAAAAATTTAAATTTATTCTCTTTTACATGTTATGTTGAAGTGGGAGAATAAAAATAAAAAAAGTAGATCCATATATGTTGTTTAAATATAAAAGAAATGGCAGTGAGTCTACAATAGATCCCTGTTATACTCTGCAGAAAAAGTGGTCAACATTTGAAAAGGGATCCTTTATGTTCATTGTTAAATTTTATCAGAAAGATTTTAATTTTAGATTGTTGCACTACCTGAGTATTTTATTTTTACTTCTTTTAATATATGAAAAAGCTCTTCATTTTTTTATGGTTTGAGCACTGGACCCTTATTATCATGACTTCACAAGGTCCTAAAATCTATAATATATTTACTTATAACACCACAAGTAATTGGTCTCAACAAATTTATTAGGTTTATAAGTAATCTATGGCTATAGGATTTTTTTGAAGCTAATCTGATGGACTGTTGAACTGCACAACACGTGTATGTAGGTTGACATATGTATATATTTATATTGTCGTTTATTGCGTCAACTGATTTATATTTAATAAAAGAAATAATCAAATAAAATATGAATACAAGTCAAATCGCAACCTCTGATTTTAAAGCCAGTGCTTTTCCACCGAGCTAAAATAAAATATTTTGCAAAAATACTAAATTATTATGAAATTTTCCATTAAAAAATTTCATTTCAAAGTAATAATGCTGTTATTCTACCAAGAAAGTTATGAGTCATATAACCATTAGTGTTTTTTATTTACAACTATTGATTGAATTGTAATATTAGACAATTTTTAAAAACATGTTACCTAAAATTCATGAATTTTGAAAGAATAATCAGATTAGCTTTGAAAAACATCTCTTGACTATCAACGAAAAGTTATGCTGTAAATTCTGGAAATTCACGTTAAATATTCCAGAAAAGCTTTAATATTCTGAAATTTCCTGGAAATTGGTTTTCAAAAAAAATCATATAAAAGATAATATTGTGTTCTTAACTTACTTTTTAGGAATCTAGAAACTTTTATTAAAATGAACCGCTATAATTAGAAAAATATCTTGTCAGGGAAATTTCCTTGCATTTTCCTCAGCTATTCTTTTTAGGTAAATAATTTCAAGTTAACCCTTAAGTATGTATAAAATAATTTTTAATTTTTGCACTCATTTAACTGATAGCAGAAAAGTGCTTGAGAAAATATTATGTAATTTTTTTAATGTTTTTTAGCATGCTGCAGTTCTGAACGAAAAATTTTATGATAATGGCAAGCGATTCTTAACTATTTTCCCAGATGGTACCGGTTGTTGTTAGTATCTTTTCATTCACATTTTTTTCAAAAACATGGCGTACCGAAATTGAATACACACTTTGCAGCATTAAAAGAAAAAATTGGAATTGCAATTTTTTTTTTTGGTTGTTTTATTTTTCATTAACATAAGCTTTATTTAATTTTCTATTTTCTGCTAATGCTAATGCTATATTGAGTTTAATGATTTTTCTATAAATATGTTTTTGCACACATTAACATGAAAAATTTGAATCACTAACGTGAAAAATCATTTCAAAGTGAGTATCAAAATCTTTGTAAAATTGTAATAACTCTGAGACGGCCTTTTTATTTTTTTACCAATCAAATTAATCCTTGACAAGCTTTTAAGTTACCCTAATGGACGCGTTGCTATCACGATTGTTTCAACCGCAAAGAAAATGTTCACCTACATACTTTTAAAAGTAACTACTGTATTCTTTGTTGTCATGCACTGGTTTACCAACCAGCTTAAATTTTGTTCTGTCTGGCATAAACTGTTATTTTGTGTCCTGATTTTTTGAATTAATGATTAGGTGATATATAATTTTTGTTTGATATAGCTTTTTTACTAAAAACCAAGTGTGCTATGCGCCATATAATATTTTATTTTTTAGAAATCATGCCTTTTCATTAGACTTAATTGATCACTCTAAAGTAGTTAACCATTTGAGTGGAAGAACCATAATATTTTGAAAGATATTAATATGATTGGACAGTCAATCATTTTTTAGTAATAGGCAAATTATTTCTATGGCTAATAAATTTGCTATGTAATTTTTTGGATGTTTTTTAGATTTTGTTTTAAAAATATATATATATTTCAAAGCCTTGATATATGTCCAGTTATAGGGAGCAAAATTTTCAATTCATGGCATTAGTGAAAAAATAAAAGCTGAAAATTTCAAAGCTATAACAGAAATGTTGCCAAAAGTTAATAAGAAAGCTTTGGAAAATGAAGGTGGTTATAATCAAGAATTTGAGGTCAATCTTTTACCATTTGCAGTATGAGTTATTAGAAACCATTATTCTGTCACACTGTGGCTAATTGTTAAATGTTAAAAATGTCCCCTTTGATTTATTAAATAGATATGTAATTTCTCCATAAAAAATTAAGTGTAAGAATATTGATGTTAATGTTAATATTGTAGGTCCCTGCTACCATTATAGTTTTTCAAAACCAATGAATATTGATATGAAATTACTCACCTTTCAATTCCCAGTTTTGAAATTTCATATCAAAATTTTGTAACTATCTAAATCAATTGACTATAATATTCAAGAATTTAGTTTTTTATTTTAATCATTTGGCCAATATCTATTATCATTAGTAATATTAAAGTTATATATTCCGAACATGTGTTTATTATTGTTGGCCACATTCTATTGACTTGCTTACTGCTGTTAGGTTTGTGCGGCAACTTTCGCCTTTTTTTTGTTGGAAAATTTATAAAATAATCTCGTAATAAACTTATTTTTCCTCTTGTAGTGTCATCATTTCCAAATTTCAGTGTAAATCTTTATTAAGAATTTTGCCCTGGATTCAAAGATGGCTGAAACATCGTAGAATTGTTGTTTGTAAAGTTATAAAACTTAGCTCTTAGCTGTTTACCGATAACACAACGGATTGGGGGAAAAAATGATTTGTTCTAAATAGTACTTACTACCATAGTTATTGCAGTTATTTACTATCTGTCAAGCATCTACCCAGCTTAATATCCATGAAATTTAAAGAATAAACTTTTCCAAGTGAACAATTTTTTCAGAATTCACTACCTGATAAAGTATTGCTGTTTTTATAAATGAAAAAAGTTATAAAAAAAACTATATAATGAACTTCACTAATTACTATATTTTGGAAAGTTTCATGGGCTTTTGAGTAAGCTTTTCCAGTCCATAATCTGTTGCAAGTTTGATTCTGATCTAAAGTTTGTATCAATAAAGTATCCAAGTATTTTTTAGTTTAAGAAGTTAGTGCATATGAATATTTTAGAATACAAAAGTCAGTGAAAATATGAGTGCAGAAATATTAGCAATTTTTGAAGCAAATGGAAATGGAATTTGTTACCATTCAGATGGTAAATTAAGGTATTTTTCCGTTTTCCTTTATGAACGTACTTTTTTACCTGTAAAAAATTATTGATACACTACTTTTTTTGATCACACAGAAAAATTGGAATAAACACTTGTTTTTAACGATGCCATGTATCAAACATTGACTGATAAAGCTTAAAGTTAGCTTAAAGTTAGCAAATTTTTTATAAATAAAGTTAAATAAAATCGGGTGCATCATTAATTGCTTTTCATTTCAATGACGTTTAGAAGCTGTTAAAAATTTAACTCAATTCTAAAGCTTTTGGTAGTTAAGAATTCAATTAATTTTTATTTTAAAAAGTCATTGTATTTTAAAACACTAGAGTCTTTAAGAATATAAGATTATGATATTTTTTTAAAGCAAATGGAAATAGGATTTGTTACAAAACTATGATATTTCTCCATATTCTTTTGCAATGTACTTTTTCACCTATAAAAATAACGTCATATATTAGTTTTAAGATGGCATTGAGAACTGGGATAACACAGGTGTGTAATGATGTCATATGTTTCAAACTTATAAATGATAAATAGCTGAGAAAAATCTTCAATGAAATAAATACAAATTAATGTTATAAGTAAGACACAAAAGTGAAAATCATTTATCAATTAGGGTCAAAAACTTTTTTAGCAGATTGGTTAATATAACTGATTATAACTGGCTGCACTATAAAATGGAGAAGTAATTTAATTTAATTTAAATTTTTAAAATACCATGCAAATAAAACAGAATTTGAGATCGCTCAACATACGATTTTTTTATAGTGGGGAAAATTTTTGCAATGTCTCAGTTTTTTTGCTAAGTGATAAAGTTCTTATTGGAGTCTTTAAAATGTTCATTGTTGTCAGTTTACAGTAACGTCCGTTATCCATACTATCTAATTATAAATTTCAAAAACTGAAATTATCAAGTAGAAAACATTTCAACATACTTCTAATCAATTGAAAAAGATTTACTCAAATTTTTCAGGTTATTTGTAAGTTTTGTTGTGAATCATGCCTCAAAATTTTATACCTAATGTCATATAATTATGTTATCCATAAAAATTTTAACTAAATTCTAAAATTTGGTCACTTAAATAAATCAGATCTTAAAGGAAAAATTTTGGGGATCAGAGTTATAAATTTTCTTTTCATACTCATGAGAAAGATATAATATCGCTCTCAACAAATTCTACCAACATCCAAGGTACATTCTCCACATAACTCTGCTCATTGCCCCCTTTTATTTTAAACTATAATAATGACCTCTAATGATATTTTTTCATAATGTTTCATAATATAGCGTGGTTAGACTTGTGAGTGACTCAGTAAAGTTTTTATATAATTTTCGAATTTTTCCTTCCATTTCTGAGAACTCTGACAGAAAATATCTACCACAGCTAAGTGTTAAGAAACCAACAGTGACCTAAGAATTGGCCTTATTAAGTAGTTATATAATATATGTTTTGTATATCTGTATTGACTATTTACATGTTGTACATAAAACCACATCTAAACAACTGTAATGTGGTTTATGACCACCTAATACTGACTTTTTATAAAGATATTGAATCCATTCAGTACAATAATAGAAGTAATTTGAGAGTCATCTCGTGAAAAACCAAGAAGAAAATATTGAAAGTCTTTGATTGGCAAAGGTGTCGTACTTTATTTTTATGACATTGTTAATGGTAATTTCCTTAAATATCTGAAATACTGCTTAAAATTTTCTCATCACCTCCAATGCATAAGCCTATAGCATGAATTTTCAGCTAAATGTATTTTTCTAACACATTCCTAACCTTTCCGTGAAATTTTGGAACTGATTAGAGCCCTAATTATGTAACTCTTCATCTCCTTTCTATTTAGAAAACATAGCGATCAAAGTTTTATTGTCCCCGAACCTTGGTCCTGTTTTCAATATTGTTGACCCAACTGGCTTTCTACGAGTAAGCTTAAGTCATTTATGAGAACATGTTTAAATACAACTTTCTTGATACTATAAATCCTCTTTGTAGTTGTAGTATTAAAAGTAAAACAACTATTTATTGTCCTGCACTGTGCTTTTTAAATCAATATTTGTAAATTCAATTCAATTTATATTTAACATGGTATTATTTTAATTTTGTTACTATTTATTCCATGAAAATCATTGCCTTGGTTTTTATGACAATTCAATGCTGATTCAAGAGTTTTGTATTTGTATGTTTATGTTTTTGTGTTTTTCTGTTGATTAATCCAAAAAAAATATATGTATGTATATCCAAACAGACTGGAGTCATATGGTCAGAGTTGCATTGAATTTAGGTTTATGCATATTTTTTTATAAATTTAATATTTAGAGTATTACACATTTAATTCAAATATATTTATAAATCATGATAAATTTTACCTTATAAAACATTTGTATAGTTGATTTTATTGACCTTGTGTCAAGCCGTGACTCATTTCAGACACTCATTTTAGTAAAGAAAATAAAAAAATATCACAAATATATCACATATCAAAGTATCACAAGTTGCAAAAATAGATGCTTTTTGATGATGCTTCCAGAGGCAACCTGCTCCCTGCTTTAAGCAATTAAAACATTTAAACAAAAAAAAATATTGCATTAGTATGATATAATTTTTGTAGTTTTGCTTTTAGGAAATTGGACTACCACCTGTGCGGTTGTCTGTATGAAGTTAAGATCGTTTGCCTATCTGGCTGTTCATAAACAGTTTTTTCTCAGAGACTGACCATTGGATTTTTCCACTCTTTTGCATATTGTTACAAAGAGTCTTAAACAAAGCCAGATTTCTAAAAAAGTTCTTACACCCGAATATGAATTTTTTTTTGAAATTTTTGAAACAAATAAACTCAAGTATAGTTTATGACTAATATATACTAACAAAATTTTAAGATAGATGTAAAACAAGTAAACAAATACCCTCTTCATTCTTTAGTCGTTTTTTGAAAGTTATGGCACATTTTCTGTTTTTGATCTCATCAGGAGGTTATTCCAAACAAAGCGAGCTTTTAAATGAATTTGGCCCTTAAGTAATAGTAGGAACTAAAGGTATTTTGAGAAGAGATTTGGTCTGCAGATTATAGGGCATACTTTTAAAACAAAATTCATTGAGCAATTTTGAATTTTTCTGTTTTATTATTTTTTAAACCTCAACCTTTAGAATTTGACGGTGTGTAGTATGGATGCCTTTATCTAACGCTTAATAAGTCAGATATGCTTAGAGATGTATCAATATAGATTTATGGTTAAGTTAATGTCCATACTATTTATTACAAAACATCCAAATTAAGGGACAGTCACAAGAATATTGGAAATATTTTTATCTGAGAGATGCTTAATGCAAGCCTAATTCTCAGCAGTGCACTTTTAAGATTTGCATATTTGTGAAATCTTTATATGACTCGAAAAACTATAATGGTTCTATTGACTTTTAATAACTCTACTTCCTCAGAAGCTTGAATTGATTAACACAAATTGAAAAACTATTAGGAAAGTTTATTCCTGAAAATATAAATTTTCTCTTCTGCTGGATTTGCTTTCAATAAGTTATTAGAAACCAAGTATTTTTTCCACTTCATTATTTGAACGATTACAAAGACTTTGAAAAGAGATTCCACATGCATAAATATGGCTGTCAACAGCAAAATTATAGGTATTTGTTACAACAAAGAAAAAAAGATCCTTAATAAATATATTTAACAAAAGAGACCCTGAGATGAATCCCTGTGGTATTTCCAACACTACTTTGACCCTTAACTATTTAAAAGGGCAAGGCTTTCCAATGAGAAACCACAAGCATGTAATTTAGTCAGAAAAAGGTTGCGTTGGATGCAGTCATAAGCTTTAGAAAGATCTATTAAGATTATCTCAACAATGCTTTTTTTATCAAGACTATCCTGCCATTTCTGAGCCAGCCAAACCACAGTATGTTGCGTTAAAAAACCTCTTCTAAAACCACGCAATATATTTTAAAAAGGCTGAAATACTATCGTTTCATAAACTTTAAAACGAGTTGGTAAAATACTAGTTGGAAACTGTTTTTTTTTTATGGAATGCATCCATAATATAGATAGATTCAAAAAAGAATGCATTTGTATTTATAACAGATAAAAAGATACCACCACCTTCTTCCAACTCAAAAATAGTTTTGTCGACTTTAATATGTGCAATATGATTTAGATAAAATTTTCATTAATTGTATCTATCTTTGTATATATTTTTGCATTAATAGCTAAAATCCCAGGGTGAAACATATATTTATAAATAGCATTATATATATGGTTAAGTGTTCAATAAAAGCTTCTTTTTTGGAATTATTAAAACTTTATAAATTGAAAAGATGACTTTATTTGCTGAGGATAAGGTGCCCTGTCTTAAAGCATGTTTTATCTTTCTCAAAGTTTTGAAAGAAATATGGTTTCAGAAACTTCACCGGATTGTAAGTTCATTTCAGCTTATTTCATTTTTGTAATGGTCTGTTTAAAAACAAGATATTTTCATTTTTATTTGTGTCATGTAATAATTACCTACTGTTATTCCATGTAGGTTATTTGTTAATGTTCATGGTGGCCTCGAACTGGATAAGAGAGGCATAAAGCGTAAGAGATGGCAATGGTATTCTCTTAAAGGATACAAACAGACGCCACCTTTCCAACCGCTTTGCTTTCCTTTTAATGAATTCATGTCTCTTCGAGTCAATGAGCAGGTGAATTTTTTTTTTTGTATAATCAGGGTGATGATAAGAAGGTTATTACAGAAGTTTTTTGAAATTTGTGATTGTATTTCAAAATGCTGGAACGATGTCAAGTTACATATTGTATAGATGTAAATACATAAGTTTTTTCTGTTAGTATCCTTAACATGCTATTTTATTAATGACAACACAATTTCGTTTTTTTGGTTTACTTGAAGAAGAGTTCTAGTAATTGTGGATGAGCTCATCTTTTTTATCTTGAATTGGAGATTAATTGTGTCAAGATATTTGACTGCTTTTCATGATACATGGCTGGTAATAAAAGTATTAAAGCCATACGATGTATATAATTTTTTTAGTTGCAAAATGCTTGTATATTTAGTTTTTTTGCCATCAATCAATATATTTATTTGAAATTATTCATTTATGATTTCTTACGAAATTTCATGGCAATTATTACACACAATTATATTTCATTTTTATCTCTTGTTTTAGAATAACATTGCTGTGATATTTTCCTCTCACAAGCGAAATGTACGTTTCAATGTTGGTGCTAATATCAAGGTATGTTATTAGAAATCGTCGAATTAGCAAAAATCTTAAATTATAAGAAAATTATGTTTTTGTGATAGATCTATGTGCTAGTTAACAAAGGGGATTATTGAGACTTTTTGGTGCTTGAATATGAAATAAATGAACATCAAAACAAAGGCATTTACTGGTGAAATACAAGAAGAATTACTTTATATGAGATTTTTGAGTAGGATGTGCCTATGTTCAGATAGGTTTTTTATGAGCTTAATTAGTATTTTCAAGTGTTTTATGAGTTTCGAATTTTCAGTGGACTAAATAGGAGATAATTGATTAAATTCCAATAATAAAATGCAAAACGAATGTTTAAATAAATATTTCTTTATCTAAGATGCTGTCTTGAAATGATTGTATTTAGATTTACCAATTTCTTCAAATAAGTAAGTTTCTACATTCTTTGCACAAGCTTGTTTCTTTGTTGTTTTTTTTTTAGATTAATGGCTTTTTATCTAGTTTCTACTTTCTTAAAAAAGTTCCTTCCCTTTTATGTTTTTTTGTATAAGTCTTCTAATTAGTGCCTTTTAAAATAAACCCCCTTCGTTAAATAACTTCTTTCTTCGGTTAACTGCACCTTTCGTACAAGCTCTTTTCTTGATTATTTATGGAATAGATTTGTATATGGTGTTTACTTTGTGATGTTAAGCTCCAATTTAAACAGCTGTTCAACATTTATCTACATTAATCTATTTGGGAATCGTTATTGTTGCATCTTGTTACTGTTTGGTGATATCTGTCCTAAACGAACAGGGATGGATGATTTTTTTAATTTATTACACCAAAATTTTGGTGACTTTTTGGGTGGTTTTCATTTGTTGAGAAACTACTGTATGACAATAAAGGTATGGATATTTGAGACTCACACTAAGACCGATTCAGAAACCAATATAGAGTTCAAAACAGCCAATGTTATGGGACATATTAATACAGACTACTGAGGTAATAATAATAATGTTGATTTTAAAAATATATTTAATGTTTATGTTTTTCAACAACTATTTCCTCAGGCAAGTTGATATTAGCAAAACTACTTAACATGCCGTTCTATGTTGTAATAACACCAATTCAAACAAAGCTTTGATTCGTAACAAATTATCTTCTGTTAACTGGTATTCTCAATACAACATTTATATTGTTAAATTTGTATATAATTTCTTATATGATTAGCTAATCAAGCAACTTAATGTTCACGCACCACTTATAACTTAAAGAGTAAAAGGGGTTTTCTCTATGGTTTCAAGTGAATTCAAAATCTGAAATGAATAACGTGAAGC